>JABUQX010087841.1:42500-43622 GCA_015478945.1 Trachelipus rathkii
TATATATATATATATATATATATATATATATATATATA
Organism: Trachelipus rathkii; assembly: GCA_015478945.1. Lineage (NCBI taxonomy): Eukaryota > Metazoa > Arthropoda > Malacostraca > Isopoda > Trachelipodidae > Trachelipus > Trachelipus rathkii. Next base: position 42,539 of record JABUQX010087841.1, read on the forward strand.
TATATATATATATATATAAAAAATATATATATATATATATATATATATATATATATATATATATATATATATATATATATATATATATATAGTTATATATATATATATATATATATATATATATATATATATATATATATAAAGAACGATTTTTGTTTGGCCCCCCCCGAAAAAAATTTCTGGATACGCCACTGTATATATATATATATATAATAAGTATAATATATATATATATATATATATATATATATATATATATATATATATATATATATATATATATATATATCTTTATTGTTTTTTATATATATTTTTATATTATATATATATGAGCCGACTGCGGTGGAGAACGGACGCATTAAAAAGAGAGTGGAAAAAGAAAAGAGAAGATTTAGAAGAAAGGAATAAGAGAAGAGTACCAAGAAACACAAGAGCTTGCAACGAGGGATTAGAAGTTTGAGTGCTGGTGAAGGAGATGGTTCCTGAGAGAACATTTGTTCAGACTGTGAAGAAACTTTTTAGAAATAGTAATTACAAAATTTTATAAAATTTAAACAAAATTAAAAAATTAAAATCTATTTTAATATAACGGAGGAGCACCAAAATTTTAATCTTGATTCTTTTTGATATAACAAAAGTTAATTAAATTAATAAATGGACCAACATCATTTTGGATTTAGTTATTTATTATAAGAAGATAAGAAGAATGGACATTCGGTGGAGTCGGCTCGTATAAGTCAAGAAGGAATGGATCAAGCACCAAAATGGCGTCCGGTAGCTCAGCTGTTAGAGCACTCGCCCAACTAAGCGAAAGACCCAGGTTCGTCACTGGTCGGACGTCTGAGTGTGTTACTCTCTTCTTGGCTCCGTCTTGCTCGGACGTAAATTGAGTACACCCCCTCCTTGATTAGGGCTTTGCCCGTGAGTGGTGGTGTTAACTGTGTGATATATATATATATGCTATATATATATATATATGTTATATATATATGAAAGCGGCGCACGAAAAACGAAAGCGTTTCACGATAAATGCGTGAAAACGGTTAAACACCTAAACGATGACTGATCCAGTTCCAGCGTACCG
>JABUQX010087842.1:0-27500 GCA_015478945.1 Trachelipus rathkii
GATTAGTTATTAAAGATAGCAAAAAAAATAAAAACTAATATAGTTTTCAACCTTGGTGTATTCTTAACTTTGTATACGTAGAGCTGCGGCTCAGAATTATCACTAGGTTAAATGACTTAATATACTTTCTCGAAGTTACACCCATTCTTCCTTATATTCCTTAGCCGGGTCTCTCAATGGTCCTGCAGACTATAAGACCCACATTTATTCTTGACTCAAGTCATGCATTGCTAATATTAAAGAGGAGTGCTTTTAGGTATTACATCGTTTATAACGATAGTAATATATATATATAAAGAAGATAGGAGAGAAGGAAAGAGTGTCGGTAAGAAATTAGTGTTTAATTGAAAAACTATAACTATACAACCGTCTCCTCTGAGAGTGAATACAAAGTGAACTGTTATGAAGACAATAAGAATCAGACGCTATCAGTGGTGGATTGTATTTATAAAATGATCATTACAGTAGTAGATACATTTTGGATAACATAAAAAGACATTAACATGGACTAGAAAAAGATATACACTAACTCACAACGGAGTATACGAAGTCTACGTATGAACTCTCCCACCGCTCATCAGTCAAAGCCATCAGCGATAACCGGCAATACATAAGAAGCACACTATACACACTCGACCAGGCAGCACCACAAACACTACAACTCAGAACTTAACCGGCAGAGTTTTGACTATATACCCAATATACCAGTGACATCTGATCTCTATTATGGCGTTAATATGGGAAAAGCCATATAACGAAAAAAAGCTACCAAAGATGACGTACGACCAATAGTCAACATATGGACACTACCGCGCTAAAAAAATCAATAATTAAACACACCACGTAACGCCCACAGCAAGAGATGCCTCATTATTACGGCTCACATGACTACTCTTTCATAAATTTTCTTCACTTAAGCTCCCACATCATTTTTAAAAGATCAGTCCTCCGACAGCACCGCATCGGTGGAGTCCACATTCAATTAATATACCTCCCGTAACTTTATCTAGCAAAACATATGCTTAGGTTATAAGAGTAGAGAAATATCAAAACGAATTTTATCAGAGAGGATTTTCACATATCTTTATAATCTCTCTATAAAAGTTTGTATAAAAATATAATTAGTAGATAAATCATATAGGGTTGAATCCTTTAATATAATATATTGTTATATAAATATACTATTTAAATCTACACCTCTACATCATTTTATAATAATAGATATTTCTGTTTCATTCAACATTCCGTTTTAGCTTTTAATGGAATGAGTATTTATTTCATAAAATCATAGTATTATAACATGATAGTTCATACTTATCTTATCACTTGAATAATAATTAGATAGTTATTTCTTGACGTTATATGTAGGGCGAATATTTAATATAATACCAAACGATTTATAAAAAATTAGAATAAAAGAAATGAAGGTATTTAGAATAGATCGTAGATTCAAAACGCGAAAGAAATTTAATATACAGGATATTACTTCGATAGAAAAGCAGAGTCCTCAGAATCGTAGCCCAATAATATATGCCTTGCCTCTGAAATTAGATAATCTACAAATATATAAATTGACTATCAATGGAACATAAACCATGAACCATAAGAATAAACGAAAATAATCTGAACATCGACCTGACTGTCTTAGTGAACAGATAATCGTATAAGACAGATCATATAAGACAAAAAATCAACGCAATACTAAGAAATACAGAAAACTATATCTGCTACGATAAATAGATATCTGATGAAAACAATGAATATGTGAGTTAAGAAATCTTCACAGGCCTAATCACCGTAAATCCTCACGACAACGAAAATAAGCCCTATATATAGAAAACGCAGTAAACAGATAATTTAAATTACATCGCGACATTTTACATTATTTATTTGAACTGTTTGATAGATCAATATTACAATTCAAATTAAAAAAAAGTCTATTTACCCGCGAATAACGCGCCATTAGTATTCCCTCGCGGAAAAACGCGGTGTTTCGTTGTGTGTTTTGTGTGAGTTCAATTGATTTAGATTAACCATAAACAGCTGTCAAACATAAATATTTTTAAACTTTATCCTTAAATATATAAGTATTTTAAAAATATCGTTCATTTAAAGTATTATTTAATGTTAATTTAATAATATTTCTTTCAGATGTTTACAAATTTTGGTTTACCCTAAAGATTGGGCAGACGCAGAACTTAAAAGACTACAACCTCTTGCCCTGATCTGTCGATGTCACTCGCATTCTTTGAATCAGAACAACTTCTTAATTCCCTAAGCTGAATTTTATTAAGTCACTTTGCTATGAACAGAATATAGTCCGTAATTGAAATGTTTGGAAGGTAAACAATGAAGGGCCTACTGCCTTAAGCACAACATACATACGTTATGTCTCCTTGTCGTGCTACTGCCAAAAACTCAGTAAACATCGCTCATACCTCATCATTAATCGTACAGATGCGTAAACTACTCTTTTTCCTCCTGCTCAGCCATAAGTCGGAGTCTTAAGTTAGTAACCAGTACATCCTCGCCGCGTCCTCCCTCAAGCACGCTCTGCCCTCCCCCCCCCGCCCCCCTCCGCCTGTAGTAATATGAAGAAAGTTATAAATGAGAGAATAGATTGTATTGATATAAATAATATAAACATTTATAAAATAATTAAATAAACAAACTTATAAAATAAAGGTGAGAACACCATATTGAGAGATGACATTAGGAAAATAATTATGTGTACACATATATTTGTGATCTTATAAATATTGTATGTAGTGACAATTACCAATAATTTAGTGTACTATTATAAAATGATATGTGACACCTAATGTTAATTTGTGTCTTAAAAAAAATCAAACGCCCTAATTGAATTATATATATATAATTAATAATTATTTACATACAATTTACTTCAACCCTGGCTCAACTTGCTAAATATAATATGAATAAACCAAAATATACTTTATATATAGCAATCTAATTGCTATTAAATATATATATATATTATATAAATATATATATAATAATTAATATAACCGTATATTAATATACTATATATATATATATATATATATATTATATATATATATATATATATATTATTAATATAATAAAATAAATATGATATATATATAATATATATTAAAATAAATAATATTAATAATATTAAATATATTAATATAGATATATTATATATAAAATTATAATCAGGCATTGAGGGTTTCAAAGTACAAATGTTAACTATTGCACTTGTACTATGGAGAACTTAAGTTACCATTTTTTGGAAGATAAGTAACTGGATGTACTATTGTAACTTGCATGTTCTAAAGAGAATCATACAGGTACTTGTGTAACTTTAGAGCCTTTATTGGTAACTGAGGTGACTGTTGGCTTTGATACATATAGCAGATGTGAACGTTTTGGCGTATATTTTTCAACTTGCTAATATAATTTTTATATTTATTATTTTAATACATAATTAAAAATATTTGTATTGATATTATTTCTTATATAAATGTATTCTAAATTAAAAATTATTCCCTTTTATACATAACTTAACAATTTTAGCTTTTATATATAATATGAAGATAAATAAATATTAATAATATATAATTATAATATTATAATATTATAATATATATGAATAGGTATGAAAACATTATAATAGTGAGTATATTCATATATATATACTATTATAATATATATATATATAATATATATATATGGATAATTACTATATAATTTTATCATCTTATACATAACTGAATATCACTACCACATCACCCATCACTGAAGCCCAAATATAAAATTTATACTGTGAAAAAATATCAGTAACATGGCACAGGAAAAACAGTAGAATGAAAGATAGATAGAAAAAATTAATATTGAACAAAGTCGAAAAGATTAAAGATCCCAGCCTTACCTCTCACCATTGTATATAGCCATATTAGTAGATAGTAAACTCGTCAGAAAAGTTCAGAAGAAATCCACCCTTTGAGCATTCACGGGAACTATACTGAAACATGACCAATTTAACATATGGCATTTATCGCCATTAATTGTGGTTATCAAATCCATTGGACCCAGGTTTAGCCATCAAACACCATACACCCTCACAAAAAACCTTGCCATTCACTCCTCTATTATATTACTCATTATCTGATCATCGCCAGAGCACAAACATCTCATTCACTTCCTCCAGACATTCTTTTGCTAGACTCAAATCCAACTTTTTCATTCAGGCATACTAATAGTCCAGCCAAGTCGATTCCCAACACCCAAACTCATATCACAACTATTACATCCGCTTAACCAAACCGACTATCATCCATCCTTTTCAAATGACCGCAAAAACATGCTCATTTTATTCGTCTACATTTATATCCCTTTTTTACACCCATACAAACTCAATAGTGAAATAACGTTCATTCCTTCATTTTATCATATTTTCTTTCTTCACACCCTAACCACGCCCCTAATGATTGTCCAATTACTGATAAGAATGAATTGTACTTTAGATCTTACTAACACTCTTAATATCGCAAGAACCATTAGTATGTCACTACTATATACAATTAACACAGCAAACAACAAAAACCCTTCAACATTGCAAGACCCTAGTGTCACTCAAGTACTTAGTCTCTATGATGTCCAAATGCACCATAGGATTTTTTAATTGGCACCAGCACACCTTACCATAGCAATTCACGACTTTCCTACTACACTCACTACATCAGCTGTTCCCCTTCAGGACTCACCCAAAACCAAAATAAAAGCTTAATATCTACGTACTTCCTAACTACATTATCAAAAACATAACAAAGGATCACGTAATGTTAATACCAGCTGGCTAAACAAAACCAAACACAATACATAAGAGAGCAAAATGAACTAACAACACCAACTAGAGAAAGGAGAACGTGAGCCCACATAGCAATACATGAAATCCCTACTCTTATCTACCCTTTGACTTTTCCGGAAACACCACCTTTATACAAACACTCGCCAAATCTCTATCTACCAAATACTTACTACTACAAACTCTTCATTCAGATTCACCGCATATATAACATAATAAAAGCCATATATAATAAATATATATTATAGATAATAATATATTAATTAAAATAATAAAGATATTATATATAACTTAAATATATATATTATATTATAATTATAAATATATATATATATATATAATATATATATATATATATATATATATATTATAGTATGCTGAGATATAATAAATGATTTTTTGGAAGTGTATAACAAAGCGTTTATGGAGTGTTTAGTTCCGAGGGATTGGAGGGGAGCAATATTAGTACCCTTATATAAGAGTTAAGCGGGATATGGTAACTAAGTATATATATAGTAGGTGATCAAAAATTAGTATGGAGTGTTGTAGCTGAGGATAAATATAATAATTCTTAGGATATGTTTAGGTATGGATAAGAGTGTGATCGAATTACTGTGAAGAAACTGATTTTTAGAGAAGGAAATAAGGTGTATTTGAATAAAGATATGGATGAGATGGACGGTGAGGAGTATGCTAGAAAAGACATACATTGAAAATTGAAAAGAATGATGGGATAATAGGGAGTGAGAACAATTAAATTGTATTTAGGTTTTATGGGATTTGCAACAGCGTATAATAAGAATATAATATAGGGAAAGCATCATAATTGGCGGGATAATAGTTAGTAATATTGGTACTTAGGTGGGTAAAGCTTCTGAATGAGGAAGTAATATCATAAAGTAATGTATGATAATCGATAGTGAATAGCGTGTATTTGATAAGGAATAAATAAGTAAGTAGAGTCTGAAAAGTTGATTGGTATAATATTAATAGCGGAGTATTAAAACATCTGTATAATGGATGAGATTTATGAACGAGAATAAATAATGGATAGTGGTGACAAGGAAATAGTAGTTAGGATATTATGATGTGATAGAAAATGGAAGAGAGTAAGAGGGGTTTCTACCTACCTATATATAATATTAAGGTAATATTTTGGTTATTTTATCTTGATGTGTGTGTAAGATATATGAAATTATTACCTAAAATATGAGGGACTTGTAATGAGAAGATTTGGGATAGAATAAAGATAATAATAAAAATATTAGGACGAATTATGGTATGAGAGATATTTTAAAAGAAGTTTTCGTTTATGAGTAAGTAAACATAGATAAGAGTAAGTAGTTATGGTGGGTGAGTGAGGACAAGAGTCCCATGTACGGAGTTGTGATAAGTTATTAGTTTAAGATAGATGAAGCAAAGCTGTACTGAAAAATGAGTGATGTACTTGAAATTGATAAAATATTAATTTAGGATATCAATTAGTTAGAATGAAAATGGAGAGGAGCGGATGAAGTGGCGACGAGACGTAATTATGTATAAGATTATGATAATGAGGTTCAGTCACTGCAACAAGTTACAGCTAAGGGATGAGATGACCAGCATTAAACGGTAAGAAGGTAAATAGAGGGAGACTAAGTCTTATGAGAGTAAGTGCGAGCTAGGAGTCTATATGAGAAGGGTCAGTGGGTTATATAAACCACTGACTTAAGGGATCGACCGTAATAAATAATTAGTAATCGACGCGCGACTATGGATACTGGAATAAGAGGTATATAGAATATCATCTAAAGTACAATGTGTTTCAGATGGACAATCTTAAGTGGCGTGTTAGATAAAAAATAATAAAATTAGGTGTAGGAAAAGAAATGAATAAGATAAATATGAGTGAAATATAAACATAATAATTGCAAGAAAGCAAAGTTGAGGGACTGAACTCTCCTGCGTCAGTAGATCCTTACGAGAAGTAAATTAAATTGCAAATTAAAGCCCGTTCCAAAGGGGATAAGTATGGATAAAGGTAATAGATGAACGAGTGATAGGGTCACTTGAAGAAGAAAAGAGATGTGTTTGAATATACGACCGGAAAAGATGGGACCGGACCGAAGAAAAAAGTTGATTGAGTCAAAGAAACAAAGAAGAAAGTCATGCCGAGGAGAGAAATTTTGAAAGTTTGGCAGCAGGCGAGAAAAAGGAGATACAGTAAAACGCGCGCGATGGTCGAATGAGAAACAGGAGTTATAAGTAAAGCGAGAGATGAATATACGGTTTTGTTGCCCAATCCTGCCAAAGCGTCAATAGAAACACATCAACATACCTGAGAACGCGAGCATGCCAAATACCGAAGGAGATCACATCTCGGGTCCCGTGAAATAAGACCTCTAATGCGCGTGGATCTTATTTTAACGTACAGCCGATCAGCAGTCTAGCAGCAAGACGCAATAGTACTAAAAGGGGGTCAGATTTACAGGCTGGTGCTTTTCTTTATTCTTGGGCACTATAAAAGACATACTCCAATAATTCTCTGTCCTACCTGTGCATAAGTAAAATATATATTACTGTTGCGGTTGAGTGTGCAAAAAAAATAGTTATCGTTCGAGAGGCAAACCAAAACGTCTTACGCGTCGTAGATACTAGTAGTGGGAGGAGACAGAAGGATAATGGGGGGGTGTTGGTGATGATGATGAGATGATGAGTAATAGGAATACATACTATATATCAAATTCAATAAATCAGTCACTGTACTACCGGTTTCACCGCAAAGCCAACACTCGCATCCATGATTAAAAAGATAAAATACTGAAGAAATAAGGATTAAGTAACTCGACATATATAAATAGTAATTCACATAATTAAGTAGTATATACAGAAGACCCCATAAAAAGCAGTCATTTAAATCCATACAATATATTAAGTAAGTCTATTATATATACATACTACCGTGAAATAAGGCTAATTATTATATAGTGTCAACCTCAATATACATATAGTACCTGGTATATGTATACCCAATACTAGTATATATAATATATTTATAGTAATTAAAAGTATAAGATATAGATATATATCATATATATATATATAACATAATGGATATATTAATATATGATATATTAGAATGATAATAATATGGACATAGATAATAACATATATTATCACTCCAAAAAGTCTAGATATAGAATAGATTAGGATAAATAGATGAATAATCTAAATATTATAATAGAAAATAAAACTAATAATAATATTTTAAACAGTACCTGGCAATCAAATTTTTTGTAATTGTAAAAAAGACCACAAACACATAAAATGTATATATTAATCAGCTCAATAGCTAAGGATACGAGTCCTGACACCCCTAAGCAGGACATTACAAAAGCTAGGACATAATGATTTAGAACAAACAAACTACAGCTACAAAACGAGAAGAAGAAATATATGAGAAGCAATAAGCCAAAGAAATAATGCTAATCTAGCTGGTCACGACAAAATAATAAGCAGTACGGTCACCAGGTATCCATACAGCCGCTTCGCACTCGAAACAAACCGCTGAGGGCAGAACAGGGTGGTCAACCCGAGCGCAGATCGGGATTGAGAGAATAAAAAAAAATGTAAGATCAATGTGCCATCTATTAAAGACCATATACCTGTAAGTAGAGAGAATATAGATAAAAAATGAATAGCCAGATAGGCCGAATAGAGTATATTACCTGCAAATCAAAAAATGGCTGTGACAAGAAAAAGATGTATGAAAATTACCGTCGCACTAAGCTCTATGTTTCACCATTGCGAATACTACGCATAGGTGTCAAAAAAACAAGCCTGCGCGGACACTTCAGTCGCCTCAGGATGTCCAGCGAGCAATGTCAATAAATACAATAGTGACGATGGTCGCTATACCTATAAGCATATATGGGAAAGCGAACCGATTACCTGAAATGATACAAAGCAGAGCAATGCACCCAAGTAAGTTGAAGAGAACGAATAATAAGTGTCAGATAAATAAGCGACAGAGCCAGGTGATTATAAGACGTTACAACCTAGATTATATAAAAAAAAGAACTGCAACTAAAACCAGACCAATAGAGACGAAACTTACCATAGTACTATAATTCAAACAAAAATAATAAAATATATATATATTTATATATATATAAATACATACCAATAGACAATGGCGCAAAACCACATAACGTATAATCCAACTCATATAATAACTATAATACTGTTATCATTACCTAGTTTATATATCAATTAATAATACTAGAGTAATACTCATATTATATTAAAAGATATTATACTAGAATAACTAATATAGATAAATAAGTTGATAATAAATAATATAACCGAGTAACTCAAATTAAGTAATATCAAATGAAATATAAGAACATAAATGGACATTAATAGGATAATAAATATATAATATATAATGGCACAAAAAAGGTTTTCATTACGAAAGTGCCCACCTTATGTAACTTGTAAATAGGCTTTAGTGATGTCATTAAGCACCACATGATTACCATAGTCGATAACTTTGCTATCTTGTACTATAGAAAACAAAAGATATCAAGAGAGAGAATATACATAAAAATGTAACATTGAACAATTCAGAGCAAGAGAACATGTAAACTCTCCGACGCGATAAAATTTGGAATATTTCTTTATCTTAATCAAAATTGGAACATGCTGAGATCTCCTAAATAAATATATATATACCCAACTTAATATTATATATTAATATAATATACATGCCACTAATCAAAGTTATACCACAAAGAAAAATAATACCTCATGACTAACATGGAATAAATTACATAAAATAGGAAACTATAACACTAGATAAAATATACAAATAAGTATAATAAATACACTCATAGGTGAATATTATATAATCCATATCTCAGAGTCTAACATGATAAATTCATGATAAGATATATCTGAATAATAAAAAAATAAATAATACAGAAAAAATAATATATTATAATGAAAAATATATATGAAGATATATATAATATAATAAACCATAAAACTAAACACATAGCGAATCCAAGATTATTGAAGTCAAATACATATAAGTTATATCAGAAGAAAATAGATTAATGAATACGAACATCATCAATGAGATTACTGACATTACATCAACTCCATTGCGTAATAAGAATACCAAAATGGACACATTTGCACTAACTACTTCCTGCCTGGAAGATGTGCTGAAACATCGAAAAAATGCGACACTCGTGGAGACAACTCCGATGAGGAAGGGCCTCGATGAAATATACACAAAAGAGTGCTCAGGAGAATAGAATTGCAAGCAGGCAACAATAATCATCAACATATATTAATACTATAACCTTTTATTTATTCTTTATTCTCTCAGGTTTTTTTTATTAAATATACTTTTAGGAATTTAAATTTTATAAAACTTATAAATTTGAGAAAAATTTTGTAATAGCTAAATTTTATAATAATTATCCATTGAGTACTTAAAATTTAACAAGTAATTCTCTCAAAATTCTATTTTGGAGTGAAAATATAAGGTATTTATTTCCATAAAGTATTTTAGATTGTTTTCGAAAAAAATAAAACATAAATTATGTTTCATTTATATAATCTTTAATTAGAGCGTGATATACAATCAAAAAAACGTTTTGCTCACATTCAGAATTAAAAAACTGGGAATATTGTCATATACGCAAGATGTATTTGTCCGAGACTGAGAAATGAGTGGGAGGCGAAAGCAATATTATCATGCTTAATTGTTTCCGCTCAATAGTGTATACACTATATATCTATCGTTGCCTGATACAAGATAAAATTTAAATTATATATTCTTACTTATTGAGTATTTTTATTACTCTTTACAGGCGAAGATTTAATATAAAGGACGTAGAGAAAATTGAGTACAGCGGTCCGGAAACCAAGAGTCAGTAAAAGGTGGTGTAGTGAGAGGGTTATATTAAACTATGCACCGCAAGAGTGAGCAAGAGCCGAGGAGACGATAACAATAACTATAGATGTAAGAAAAGGCAGTTATACAGTCGTATATGTAGCAAAAGAAAAGAAGAACACGGGAATGTCAGGACGCCAACCGAGCGTACACCCAGCCAAGCGAGCCAGACGCGAGAGGGGAAAAGGTGTATACAAGGCTGAGGACGATTAAAGCGAGAGGACCTAAAAAGAGGGGTGAAAATGGGAAAGGAGAGAAGGATAAGGTGATACACAGGACATAGAGTACAGTGTAGAAAAGGCAGACAGGCGAATAGAAGATGTGCGCGGAAGAAAAGCTGGAAGAGAGAAAAGTAAATAGAAAGAGATGGAGGAAAATAGAAAAGAAGCGGGGAGAAATACTAAGTACTCAGAGACTACATAGTATAAAAGGAAGGAAAGAGGGAGGAAGTAGTCATGACTAGACAAGGAGACAAAGGAAAAAAAAAGGGTGAAGGAAAAAAGGAAGAACTAATAGGAGATAGAGAGGTAACTAAAGAGTAGGTAAAGGGCAAAGTAAAAATAGAAGGCGGAGAGAAAGTGATCACGCAGGGTCAGAAGAAGTGAGAGAGAGAGAGAGATAGAGAGATAAGAGAGAGATAATAATCAATGAAAAGCATAGATGGATAGTTATAGAGATAGAGAGTGAAGATATAGAGAGATAGATAGAAGATGAAGAGTGAGAAATGAATATGTAAGAGAGAGAGATGAGTAAGATAGATAGTAAGAGAGTAAGATAGTAAGAGAATGAGGTACCAGTAGGTGGGCCCGGTCGCGGGGTCTCACAATGTATGAATATTTCTCTGTCGAAGTGGAGAGTGAAAGAGCTAGCGTAGGCGATCTGATGGTCTGAGGACGGTGGTCGACAGGGGCAGAGGCGTATCAGAATCATGTTTTGCGGGGTCAGGACACTTGCGTTGCGGGTGTAGCGCGCCACCACGTGAACACGTCCACGCGACGCGTTGGAAATATAAAGAGTATGAAGAAGAAAGAAAGCAAAATGAGCAAGAATACTCTGTATTCCTATTTAAGAGCTAGAAATAATTTAAACATCATTTCGAAAAAAGAAAGAACTGCTATGATTTAAACGTATGTATTGGAAGACATTTTTGAGAGAGATTATGACTATTGATTTCCTATGACTGAGATCTATTCTTTTCGAATATATTCTATCTTCGAGATACGTGAAGACTAAGAGTATGTAAGATAGAGAGAAGTTACTCTCGCTGCATGCCTCTCTCTCCTCTCTACTGACTGCTACCTCTCTCTCGCACTCTCTCGATAGAGTAAGAAGTAAAGATATAAGTAGTAAAGAGAGAGGTGTAGAGATAAATGAATATACGGGCAAAAAGTACAGGGGAATATAAAGGAGAACAAGTGTCCAGCGTGAGTAGCGCAAAAGCACCATATAGGTGAGTATCCAGACGAGACGAGATATAGGAGGGAAAAGATGGAGGAAAGAAAAGTGGAGGCTGTGACATATAGAGTGATTAGAGCTAGGGGGAGGATAAGAAGGCATGGTAAGTCAAGTAGAAGGAGAGAAGGAGAGGACTAAAGGGGGGAAAGAGATGCGGGGGCAAAGAGTGCATAGAGATAATATCAAGACTCCACACTCAACGGGGGCTAGGATATGGAAATATACAACCCCAAGTTAGAATCCCGGAACAGTATGAAGGAAGTCATAAAAGAAGGACGCGTGAGGGCAGTGGAGAAGAGTGAATCAATTGGAGTAAAGTGGGGATAACCGAAGGAACCCGTAAAGAGGAGAGAGAGTAAAGGAGAAGGAAAGAGGAACTCATGAGTGAGAGGAAAGAATAGGCGGTAAAAAAAGAATGAGAAGAGACAGTGGGGGGGCAGGGGGAAGAAAAGGCGAGAGATAAATGGAGCGGCCGGTGTCAAAAAAAGGTATATATATATATATATATATAAATAGTATGTATATATTATATAGTATATATTAATATAAGGAACTATTGATATCAGTAATAATATTTTCGTGTGCTTCTTATATTTAGGGATATATATATATATATTATATATATATATATAATAGTATATATATATATTATAATATTTAATAGTTAATATATAATATAAGGATATGATATTATATATAAGAGTATATATATATATTGTAAAACAAAGAACATAAATAAAATTAAAAAACTGCCTTCTCCGGAATAATATACCTAATATACCGATGCTTTACCACTGGAACATCCTCCAACCCAAAAAAGTTATATATAAGTAGTATATATAAGTATATATATATATATAATATATATATATAAATATAAAAATATATATATATATATATATATATAGGTATTATATACGTATATATATAATATATATATATAGCATATATATATAATATATATATATATATATATATATAATAGTATAATATATATATATATATATAGTATATATGTATATATAGAGTGATAGTTATATATATATATATATATATATATATATATAAATATATATATATATATTATATAATATAACTATAGTATATAGTAAATATATATATATATATAACATTTGTCGTCTCTCTGCAAAGCCATTAGTAATCACTATTCTTGTTTAAATTAAAATAATAGCCAAAAAAAAAAAGAAAAAAAATTCCTTAACTCACCTATTATAAACATAATTTCAAAATACTAATAAACAGAAGACAAATACAACCCCCCGCTCTCCTCTCCCTCCGCCTCCCCCGCCTCCTCGCCCCAATCCAATCGCTTCACGTGCCGATATCTGCCGTCTGCCGCCTCGTGGGACGAGTAACATCCGATATAGCCAAGAGAAGTAGAAGTAGATTATGAGGAGAACTTAAATAGACCATATATAGATTCTCTTCATATTTCAGTGAGAGAAGTGCATGAATTAATGACAATACGGTGTGATTCACAATAGAAACAAATATACCATTCTAAGTAATAAAGTTGAAAAGGGTTTGCAAAATACATAATTAAGAGATTATTAGTATAGATTGGATTCGATAGAGTATTGAGATAAATGTATAGGTGTAATGTAGGTATCTACTGATAATAAGTAAAGATATTATACATCTAAATATTTAAGTAATTATGTTATGAATATGTTATCCTTTTAGGGGAAAAATAAAAATATGAGTTTATAACGTGAAGAGCCTGTACGGCTCCACCTTAGATAAAACATTTGTACAGTGACCAATGTAGTAATTGAATAATTAAAGTCAATTATAACACACTAAGTTAAAAAAGGTATATATAAAGTATTATAATCTAGGTAAATTATAATAATATAATATATTAAAAAAAAGATCATTATTTTAGGAAAGATATTATCAAACTACATAATTAGCTTCAATTATTCAAGTATCTATGGAGATAAGCATAAGTAGTCTATTAGAACTATAAATTTAATTGTATATTATTTATATGGCCGATAATATACTAAGATACCGTAATTTGATAAAGAAGAAGTTAGGTACAATTATCTACTGTAATTAAGAATTATATATATATCACAATGATAAAAATAAAAATAACATATATTGTCTTAGATATACTTACTTATTTTTTAATACGGATTGTCTTACATCAATATAAAATAATTAGTGATAAACTTCATTTACGTGATCTAGAGTTCTATCGTCATTCATATATTGGTATTAGTAGGGGGTTTAATATTAGGGTATATAACAAAACTGAATCGAAAAGAATGGAGGTAGGTAAAAAGTGAAGGAGGCCTGAACGATGGACCCGCCAGCGGGAAGAACGGGAGTGGGAAGTGACAGACGGACCAAGTAAACTACACGGCCAATGACAACTATTCAACAGACAAACAGCCCAAGGAGGAGAGACTGGAGAGAGAGATATAGGAGAGAAGTAGAGGATCTTAAGATAGAATGACCATAAATATGAGAAGCAATAGTATAAAGATATGATTAAGTGATTCTAATAGACTAATGAATATTCAATACCAGAAGTCATTGTAATAATTGAGCTGAATTGTAGTATTAGATTCAAAGTATATTATATTAATATTAATCGATTATCAATAATCATAAAATAATCAATATATATTAATTGAAATTATACTTATAAATAATATAATTAATTGACTTAAACATTCGATTATCGATTATAAAAAAAAAATCGATATTATATTATATTATAATTTATGACTTAAATATATAGTATAATATATATATATATATATATAATATATATATATATACATTTATTTAACAATTTTTCATTAAATTTAACTACAAACACTACTTAACCATCATTTGATAATAACTTTTCCAATTCTATCATCCTATTTAAAGTATTTTTATATTATAGTGGCTTTCTTGCCATGAGTGAGTTGATTCAAATTTGGACTCTGAAGATTAGTTTTACTATAACTTTTCATCGCTCAGTGGTTTTAAATACAAGTTTATGAATTAATTTTTAGAGTTAAGATGGCTACCCCTGTGTGCATAAATGCATAGTTCTAAGACAAGAGTTATATAGTGTATAGTGTTGTGAAATCTTGTAACTAGAGGATAAGAAGCTTTCATAGTGTTAAATTATTATTATATATATATATATAATATATAATATAAGAATATTTATATATTTATATAATATATATATATATATATAAAAAATATAATAATATTAATATATATAATAGATATATTATAAATAATAAATAAAAAATATATTTATATGTACTTAAGATAACCATATATATACTCATAAATAATTCATCATATCTATAATCTCCATATTTCACGAATGATACTCATTCCAATCTACTGCACTCGAACTCTCTAAATCAAAAAAGAAAAAGAAAATACAAAAATAAAAAAGCGAGAGTAAAAAGGAAAAACAGGAAAAAATATATTAACATTTAATAGAGAACTTTAAAAGGGAAGAGGGGGGACCAAGGTGTGAAGTTTCGACTCTAGCTTGATCCTCATCAAACACTATCAAAATTTATGCTGGTGTCTGATGATGACTTCAAGCCTAAGTCGAAAACCGTCAACACCTTTGTCCCCTCCCTCCCCTTATTTAGAATTCCTCTTACTAAAAGACAATAATCTTTCTGTTTCTCTTTTTTCTCTCTTCTTTTACTTGGTTTTTTTTTTTTAAAATATATATATATATAATAATATATATATATATATATATTATATATACTATATAATATATATATATATAATAAATTTATATAATATATAATATATATAATAATATAAAAATAATTAATATATATATAATATATATAAATACATATTATATATATAATCTATACGTATATATAAATATAATATATATATATATCATATATATAATATATATATAAATATATATATATTATATAAATATATAAAAATAATAAATATCTATTTATATATATAGTATAATATTATAATATATATAATTATATTAGTATACATGTTATTGGATAGTTTGGACATCCCCATAAGGTATAGTAGAATTGGGAAGGCCAGACTATATAATATATATATATAAAATATATATATATATATATATATATATAAAATATAATTAATAACCAAAGAATATAAAGTATATTTCTTCATAATCCTTTCTATCTACTAATTATTTATTATATTTGGATTTTGTATACACTTATATGGTATCATCTGATGTATTATATATATATAGGTTATATATTAGTATATATATATTATATATTATTTTATATATAGTTATTAATATATATTATATATACTATATATATATAGTATATAGTGATGAATAATTTATTATATATATAATATAATAATATATTATATAATATAAATTATATATATATATATATATAAACATAATATATATTCTATATATATATATATATATATATATATATATATATATATATTATATATATATGTAATCCTTGAAAAAATTTTCCATGTTACTTTAAATAATATTAAAAGAAAAATACAATGGAAAAGTCACGATTCTAATTAAGATTCGGTAAAGTACATGTAATAAATAATATCGAAAAGCAACGCGAAGCGTTTTTGCCGCATTTGGACGCTCTATCTGTATGCGGGATGAGAATCCAACACATTTTGTATCTAATCGTGTATATATAAGTAGTAGGGCCCCCATTCCGGACGTGTAAAACCCACCTGAGCGAGGAAAAACCCACCTACCTGACCGACCTACCTGACCTTTTTTTGACCGTGACCTTTTTTGAGCTCGAATTTTTTACCTGACCTTGACCTTTTGGCCTTGAACCTTTTTTTGACCCAACCCTTTGGTCTTCCATGGGTCAATTTTGGCCCAAATTTTACCTACCCTTGTCCGGAAGTCGATTGTTTGAGAACCCTAATTTTTGAGAAAACCCTAATTTTGAGAACCCTAATTTTTTGAGAACCCTAATTTTTTGAGAACCCAAATTTTTTGAGAACCCAAATTTTTTGAGAACCCTAATTTTTTGAGAACCCTAATTTTTTGAGAACCCAAAATTTTTGGCAACCCTAATTTTTTGGCAACCATAATTTTTGGCAACCCTTCGAAGAAGGGTTGCGCCAAACGGTTGCGTCAGCAACCGTTGTACGTATTACCCCCCTATTTTACGCCCCCTAATTTTTTCGACCATGGGTCAATTTTGCCCACGGTAATTTTTGGCTACCCCTTTGATACTTCCGGGGTCGATTTTTGGCCCACCGTTAATTTTTGGTCTACAGACCCTTTGTCTTCCATGGGTCAATTTTGACCCACGGTAATTTGCTTACCCCTTTGGTCTTTCCATGGTGTTCAATTTTGCCCCACCATGGAGTATTTGGCCTACACCTTTGGTTTCTTCCATGGCGTCAAATTTCTGGCACCGGTAATTTTGACACCCTAATGTCTTCCATGGGTCACATTCTTCGCCCACTCTTATGAAACTTGATTGTGTGTCCTTCATGCGGCGTCAATTTTGACCCACGGTAATTTTCATCCATCCCTTTATTATATTAGATATATTTATTTTGTATTCCTTTTGCTATTGCCGTGGGCCATTTTGCCCACGGTAATTTTTGGTCTTCCGGGGTCAATTTGGCCCACAGTAATTTTGGCTACCCTTTGTCTTCCATGGTCAATTTTGACCACCCTAAATTTTTCGACAAACCCTTGGTACCTTTTATTTTATCAACGTTTTTGATTGGTTACTAAAAGTTTAAATTAAGTAATCAAATCATGCAAAATTCCATTTATCAATGTATATATAAATGTAACAACCGCAGACCGGCGAAAGGGCCGTTACGTCTACTGTATATAAATAGATTAAGCTACATAAAATAGTATAATAATATTAATTAATGAAGATAATTATAAAATTAGAATACATAATATAATTAATTAGTATTTATAGAATATTATCATATTATATTATTACTTATAGGCAATAAATAAATAAATTAAATTAACATTGCCTCCCCAATCGATATAGATTCCTGGGTTTCATTAGAACTACGGTAGGTACTGCTAGCTGGTCAGACCTATTGCGAGGCCGGGTATATATTCCATTAGTAAAAAAAGCACGTCACTAAGCGTAAAGGGAGAATAGTTAACATTCTCCTGCTCCAACCAGTTTTGAACCCTGGTTTTCTCGCTTGCTAGGCGAGTATTTTACCTTTTAATATATTAATGAAATTTGTAAAAGAATATATTTATATAATTGAAATATTTTTAGTATAAATATTACAATAATAAAAAAAAATATTAATTTTAATATATAAATAATGTATAAATACATAAATTAATTATTAAACTAGCATACAGAATAGAATTAATAATACAATTGAAGTATTAAACTTACTCACAATAAAATTAATAAGAGTATAATAAACTATATTAAATAATTAATAATTAGAATTATTAATTAATAATGACGCATAATCGATAAACTCATGTTAAAATGTTCAGACTTACTTTACAGGTATCGAGAAGAGACTTCGGTAGTAGTGATAGAGGCAAATGTGTTTTGATGACTCTAGGTTCATCTGTAAGTTCAGCGAACTGTAAATAAATTCCATCTTCTGGAGATCTCTCAGGATGCATGGATCGGAATTTTTCATAAAGATATTCCCCTGGTTGAAGAAGAGGCACACCATGACTGCTCATTAAGAAGTCAAACCTAAAAAATTTGATGCGGCAAAACAAATAGCTAACAAGATAATTTAAATTAATGAAAAAATTTTAACTAATAAGCTCAATTGATATTATCTTATATTATGCAAGGAATATACTGAATTTTTTCGCAATATACTGATACACTCTGTATATATACAGAAATCGAAATTAAAATTACAATATTCATAAACTCCTATGATAAAAGATGCCAAATACGCGATTTATATGCATTTAATCGTGGGGAAAATATCCAACATCCTCATTTTTCAAAAGAGGATACGGATGCGGATGCCTTGGCAGGTGTGGATGTGGATGTCAATTTAGGTGTGGATGTTCTGCAGATGTGATGTGATGTGATGTAAATTATAAATATATATTTATATATATATATAGTATATATATATATATATATATATATGCAGCAGCAGTGAGAGAGCAGCAGCAGTATATAGCAGCAGTATATATATATATATATATATATATAAGTACAAGTAGGGAAGTTTTGTGAAATAATGTACAACTGGAGGCAACTACTGAAAACGAACGATTTAGACAATTATGGCAAATATTACGAGTCTTGATACTGATCAGTAAGTCACCTTCATTCTGGGCACTCGCGATTTGTGTTCAATATATAATATATAAAATTTTCTAAAAGAATAAAAATAGTTAAGTTAATTTATTAAGCGTTTCACAATTTCAACTTCGGAATATCAGTGATCTCTAACTGACTCTGTAGGGAGGGGGTGCGCTCTTCTCTCTTTTTCAAGGCCATAAAATTTTCTAATCAGGCATAGTAACAAACTGGCACACTTTATTGGATTGATATCTCTCATCAAACTTTAGCGTCACTCTTGCTTTTTTTAGAGCGATTTTAGCAATTTTTATTTGTTATGTATTATGTACACAATTGAACATAATACAGTAATCCTTTATATAATAAAATAACATATATATATGTAGCAGCAGCATATATAGCAGGCAGGGCAGGAGCAGCATATATATATAGCAGAGAAGATATATATATATATATATATATATATATATATATATGTTAATCGGCAAAAGTTGCTAGACATTTCTATTACCTCGGAATCTTGTGAAGTACGCACTAAACAAATTAACATAATATTATTGTACTTTCTACATAAATGGAAAACATAAAAGTTAGCTTAATATACTATATATATAGGTAGCATATATATATATATATATATAGTAGTATAGTATATATATATATATATATATATATATAGTTATATATATATATATAGTATATATATATCAGTAAGTGCTTTTTGGGGTAGCAAGTGCAACGCCTACTCAAAATAATAACTATAAAATCGGCAACAACAACAGCAATATATACAGCAGCAGCAGCAGCAGCAGCATATCATCACTAGTGTATATAGTATATAAGTATATATAGAGCAGTGTTATATATAGCAGGCAGTGGCATATATATATATATATAGTATAGTATATATATATATAGTAGCAGTAGTATATATAGAGAGCAGCAGTATATATATAAGTATATATATATAGCAGAGTATAATATATATATATATATATATATATAGTATAGTATATATAGTAGCAGTATTATATATAAATGCAGCAGCAAAGTATAAGAAAGAAAGTATAAAAAGTATATATATATATATATATATATATATATATAGCAGCAGGCAGAGCAGTATATATATAATGGCAGCAGTATATATAAAATCGGCAACAACAACAGCAATATATACAGCAGCAGCAGCAGCAGCAGCAGCAGCAGTGCAGCAGCAGCAGCAGCAGCAGAGTAGCAGTAGCAGGCATATAAGCAGCAGCAGCAGCGTGTTGGTTGCTGCTGTTGGTTAAGGCTATATGTTATATATAAGGCAGCAGCAGCAGTATAGCAGTATATATATATGTTATGCAGAAGTAGCAGCAGCAATGATGGAGATCGTATAATGTATTATATATATGGTATGTATAAATACTCAACGACGTATATTTGTATATATATATGTTGCTAGCATATATATGCAGTATATATATATATATAAGTTAAGGGCGTATATATATATATATACTTATTTCAAGTTCGAAGTCTAACTTTAAGGCCATCACTTTTACCGATTCCTTTTTAATAGTATGATCGGTGCCTGTTACCTCTCGGAGTCGCAATAGTTCCTTATTTCTAGGGCAACTTGGATGTAGCTCGACGAGTCAAATCAGTCATTTTTTTAACAATCCCCATTTAAATTGCATTAGCAAGAAATAATAATATTACACAACATAATTATAATACTAACCAATAATAATTATTTTGATGCTAACTTGATCATCTCTTAGTATCGACTCCATTTCATTTATAATCCATTTATATAATTACTGACTCAATCGTGAGTAGTCGTAGAGATCGAGTTTGACTCCTTTTTCGCCTACGTTTTAGGTTTCCTCTGCCTCAAACCAATTATTACTTGATTTATTAATAATATAAAGATTGTGTGTGGAGTTCTTATTGATGATAATAATAAACTTTTCATATTATTTAAGTTCGCTGATTTTCACATTTCATCAGTTGAAAACAAAATTTCTAATCGTACTCGATTTAGTTTCTAAAAATTACTTTTCGAGTGTTGTGCTATTGAAATTCAAATGTTAGAAAATGCGCAATACAGCTAGTGATTCGTGTTCCGCTCTGTCGCTAGTGGCAGCAGCAGCAGCAGCAGCAGCAGGCAGCAGCAGCAGCAGCAGCAGCAGTATATATATATATATAAGTAGTAAGCAGCAGCAGCAGCAGCAGCAGCAAGAGGCAGGGCAGGCAGCAGCGTTACATAGGCATAGAGTGGTGCAGCAGCAAGGCGCTACAGCAGCAGCAGCAGGCATATGGTATATATAGCAGCAGCAGCAAAGTAGCAGCAGCAGCAGCAGTAGTATAGCAGCAGCAGCAGCAGCAGCAGCAGCAGCAGCATGTTAATAAGGGGCCAAATATAGCAGGCAGGCAGCAGCAGCACCAACCAATAGCATATTTTTCGTTGTCACAGGAAGCAGCAGCAACATTTATGATGTTTTGCTGCGAAGCTCGAAAAGAATAAGAAAATTATTATCATTATTATTTCAATCACTTTAAATATACAGCCCCCCAAATCTGTCCTCTAGAGCCGCCACTTAATATACTGGTAAAGAAAAAAATAGAAAACAAAATATTAGCACGATTACAGCGACTATTAGAAGATCGTAGAGATATAACTTGTGGTTCATCACATTGAACCTTTCCTCCCGACATAGAGGCGAAAGCTTGTAGTCATATATATCTATATATTATAATAATATTCTATATTCTATATTATATATATATATTATATATATATATATATATATATTATATATATTATATATATTATATATATATCTATAATATCTATATATATTATATATTAGATATTACTAAATTTTTATCTCAATTTTTAAATTTTAAATAGTTTTTTTTAAACATATTGCAATGTAACAATAATGGTATCTTCCAATTTTCTATATCTTATAAAAATATGTCCTCATTTTAGTTGATTAGTGAAATCTATTAACTATAAATAAAATATCTCCCACGGTCAGATTTTTATCATACTCAATACCTTTATTCCTCCTTCTTTTTTGGAATACTACATAACAAATCAATAAGATTTAATGAACCTTCTTGTTTTTCAACTCGCCGTCAATGTTTTCTCGCACTTTTTTTTATTTCGTTTCCTTTTTTTCTCTTTTTTTTTTTTCTATTTTCTCGTGTTTAACCTCGATCCACCCTACCCCCTCCTCTCTTGCCAGCCCTCGAGTCCGCAGGAGTTTGTGTCCCCTTCGTTTCATGGGAGGGGTTTTTCCCGTGTTTCCCGGGCTGACACCTCGACTCAGTTTCCCCCCCCACCCCCTTTCATGCTCCCCAAGCCAGCTATTTGCCTCGCCAGGATTTATTATTCTGATTTCGTGAGGGTCCAGAGGTGTCTTATAGTTTTTTGATGTGACCTCCTTCTTTACTTTTTTCATATTCGTATTTTTCACGTTCAATCATTTTTTAGTTTTTTTCTCTATCTTTCCTCTCGCCGCCCGTTTTTTTCCCTCCGGCTCCCCCCGGGTCCTCGCCCGCATGTATCCGCATTGTTTTGAGCTGTATTTGACTCGAGGCGTCAGAAACATATTTTCTTATATTAAAACTGTCTTCTTATATGAGAACACCGCCAGCGTAGCAGCAAAATTTCCTGGCAGGCTCGGCCTTTCTACCTTTTCGCTTCCTTGGGAACTGATAGTAGTGTGATATATATGTGATGACTCATCAAAAGACCTCTTTATATTGATACTTTTTACATTGAGTTAGAGTAAATAGTTGCTTAAACTAAAGTAGGTGAGATTCATACGAGTCCTGTGCAAATTTCACACACAACTCGCTCTCGGTAAATTGATATATGACAAATCACGCCGACGCTCTATGATATTGTATAATTCGTTACAGATTTACACAAAACAATTTACACACTATAACTGCCACCTCCCCGTGTTGGGAAATAAGGAAGAAACAAATTAAGAGAGTTTTTACTGGCGTGCTATGTTCATGCTGGCCATGCTTTTGGCCCCATATCTGCGAGAAATACCTTGGTAATTACAGTACCAGAGTTTATCCTTCCCCCGTTCTGCAGCTTCTTCTCTTCTGCGCAGATCGCGAACGCTCGAGTTAAACTTTGCTTTCTATCATGTGTTCTCTTTAGAAAATTTAGAAACATTGGTGATGATATGTTATCTTTATAATTCAATCCAACACCACATTTTATGCCTTATATTACAGCAACACATTTAGCCATGTGTTTATCATCTTAGCTGATGTGTGTGTGTTTTACAAATTCAAAAATTACATGATTATTATCATTCAGAGAAAAATTTTTTTTGTTCTTTTTGTAGGTAAACCTATATTATCAAGGTTTATTATTTTTATCCAATTATTTATTTCTCTTATTCAATTGTCGCATATTTTTTTCGCCGTGTCTCTCCTTCGCGAGCCACGTATCGCTCTTTCTCTTTACGCTGTCTCTCTCTGCTGCTTGTTCACTTCTTCATGCTCTTATTAGTCACCTTATATTAAGCTCACATAAATTATAAGATGACAAGCACGTCCCAATAGAAGTCACATCATTCTTCAATGGAATGAGAAAAATTGTCTTTTTTCCACAAATATAACTGAGAGCTGGAAATACAGGTAAAATCCTGATGATGAATTTATTGTTTTACCTCTTGCATAGGAGAGAGAGAGAGACGAGAAGATGAGCAGAGATGAGAGAGAGAGAGATGAGAGAGATGAGAGATCGAGAGTATACCGACGCACGAGAGAGACGACCACGAGAACGAGAGTAGAGCGAGAATAGAGAGTCCTACCTTCAATGTCCTCCCTCCTTGCTTGTCTGCCTCTTCTAAAATGTTGCATTCATTTTATATAATATTTTTGTAATTTTTTAAGAGTTATTTAGATTTCCTGGCCAAAAACATGCATCATTTAAATAAGGCACGGAGGTTTTATTTTCCCCACATTTGGCTTCGGTAATTACCCCCAAATGCCTTGCGCTCCACTCACTTTTTTTTTCTTTTTTTTAATAAAAAAAAAATAATGATTTTTTTTCCTACTCTAAATGTTAAAGGAAAACTATAATAAAAAATTGTTTGGTACTTATTTCTATAGTAAAATAATATAATTGTATCAAACAATTTTTACATTCATTACCTCTTTCAAATCGTAAGGCGCGACAAACATATTAGGGTTGGATCCAGTTTCCAGTTTTGTTGGAAGACAGAGAGGACCGCGAGAGAGTAGATCCGGAGCTTGGGGAGCAGCATCCGGAGCTTAGAGAGCAGTATCCGGAGCTTGATGAGCTATGAGATGAAGAGAGCCAATGATTTTGTAATGTTAGACCTGTCAGTAGTGAGTGAGAGAGGACGGAGACAGAGAGACAGAGAGAGAGAGAGACAGAGAGACTCCAAATGACCCAGAAAGTCAAAATTATTTGAGAGTAGATTCAAAGATTTCAAACATCTTCAAACCAACTAAATATTAATGAGCTTCCAACAGCGGAGGAAAGTGTTAGTGTTAAGGTATAGAGAATAGGATTGAAGCTAGGCGAACGCCGTGGTTCCTCTGATAGAGGTAACTCTTCTCCTTTCAACTGTGTCGAACACAGGGAGGAATACCACGTGGACAGTTTACCACCTTAACGTTTTTAGGTGTTAACATCTCATATGCCTGATCATTTGTAATCTCAGTGAAAGACATGTGATGCCTAACAGGAGAAGGAGAAACAATGGATGCTAGAGTCCTCCAGAGTGGAATTAATCTCTGTTTGTTTGTTACAGGTTCTTCAGTGCGAATAAGTGAAATAAGAGATTATGGTTTAGACTTTAGAACATCGGTGATAAGATCTTAGATCCCAATCAAATGTGCATAAAGCAACCAATGTGTTTATGTGTATTCAAGGCTGCGGAGTCTCTTTGCTTCGTCGGATTCTCTTTACATTCAAATAATAATAATAATAATAATAATAATAATAATAATAATAATAATAATAATAATAATAATAATAATAATAATAATAATAATAATAATTATAATTATAATTATAATAATAATAATAATTATAATTATAATTATAATTATAATTATAATTATAATTATAATTATAATTATAATATTAATAGGATTAGATGCATAAAATACAATATAAATCTATGGGCATTATTCAATTGAGTGCCATACTTATATCGTTATTAGTAATTATAATTATAATTATGTTTTAAATATCCTTATTTTATATATCCTATTATGTATTTTAAGATAGTGAGCTAAGCATAAATATACAATAAACCATCTCGGACTAATCGTTTTTTTTTGCTTGTTTTTTTTTCAATTTCTTTTGTGTTCCCAAACTTGCTATCAACGAGATATTACTTTTAATGGGTCTTCAAACTATTCTTAGTTTTTCATACATTTCGATTTTGTGTTTTCCCTCTTTTTCTTATTTACCTGTCGCGTCTCGTTCTCTGCGGAAGTTGCCACTCAGCTTTAACAGTTAGATCTACGGTATACTGTAGGGAGGATATGAGTGCTGTTGGCAGTTGTTTCTTCACCATCGATCTTGGGGTGTGACTAGGTTAGTAAATGGCTCATACTGGACCACAGACCTGGTGGAGGCTGACTACAGACTACGCACTCAGCAGCAAGTTTTGGAACTGTAAGGTTTGTTTAAGGCTACCGCGCGTCGACCACGCGATTGACAAGCGGTTTAACGATACGGTTCTACACGTGGTGTCGCCGACGTGCAGTGAAGTGAGGTTTTAGACTGATAATATATATTTTCTCTTGTCTTTTCTTTGTGTTTGGATACTGATAATTTATTGTTCTTTTTCTCGTGACTGATGTTCACGTTTATATTTTTGTTTTTTGCTCTATATTCAGATGACGGTGAATTTTAGAATATGTCATCAGATTATTTATTATTATATTTTTTTAGTATAGTATATTTTATTGGGTTGGCGTTGTCCGTAGGTTATAATATTAGGTTTATGTACTAATATATATATATTATATATATGATATTATTTATATTTATACTTATTAATATATATTATATATATATGTAAAATTGTTATAATTTTTGTCTATTTTTATTATTCATTATTATTTTATTATTATTGCAGTCCCCCATTAAACCTGTCCTTTAGTCCGTTATGATATATATATATATCTATATTTATTTTATATTTTAATATATATTATTTATATATATATTTATTATATTTATATATATATTATATTAGTTATATATATATCTTAATTATTATTAATATATATTATATATATATATATATATAATATATATATATATATTATTTAGTATATTAGATAGTAAGTATATATATATATATATATATTATATATATAGGGTTTTAGTATATATTATTGTAGTTTGCTATAATTATTTCGTATTTTGGATTATACTATCTATAATATATATGGCGTTAGTTTTTTAGCTTATATATATAGTTACTCTATCCCTTATCACCTTTTTTTTATTACTCTATGATCAAACGCTTCACAATGTTAATGTCGTTGTCTTTTTAAAGAAGAAAAGTTTTTTGGCTTTTTTGCTGCTTGGTTTAAAAGACTTTCATGGATGGAGACGAAGAACTTGTGTCCGAGAATCAAAGATTTTTTCTGTTTTCGTATGGCTAAATCGTCGTCGACACATTCACATTGATTAGAACATTAAATCAGACTTTTTTTAAAAAGGTGTCGACAGCTTTATCTTTCGATCGTTTTTCTTGTCGACGATTTGGGTCTACGTCAGAAATTGAAGAAAAAGGTTAATTTTAGAAGTTAAACAATGTTTCCCAAACTTGAAGTTGGGGATCGGACGCTCAACTTTTGTCCGGGCTTTCCGAAACTTTGGGAAGATAACTTTAACTCTTTAGCAAATTATTTTTATAGGTTTTCTTTAATATAT
>JABUQX010087842.1:32500-37500 GCA_015478945.1 Trachelipus rathkii
TTTTATAGTAAGATATATCGATCGTAGAGAGAGAGAGTACAGTATGACGAGTAGAGGAGATCAGCAGGAGAAGCAGAGTACCCAGTCGTACGACTAGATGAGTGATCGACATGTGATAGAGAGATAGAGTGATGAGAGATACGAGATTGAAGCAAGAGAGTAGAGCAGTCAAGATAGAGATACGAGATGAGATGAAGAGAACTTACGTGAGAGAGAGAGAGACAAAGAGTGAGAGATGAGAGAGAGAGGAGAGAGAGAGAGAAGAGACGAAGAGAGAGAGAGAGACGAGAGAGATGAGAGAGAGAGTCAGAGTACTCTGGTACGAGGATGAGTATTGTGAGAGATAAGTAGAGAGACGATGAGTAGAGACACATACCCGACTACACACACATACCCACACATAGAGGAGGCAGGCACACACTACATCCCACATCACATAACACACACACTGCTCCGACAATGACTGTCGGCCCAGAAACGTCAAATTAATTTGAGGAGTGAGCTTCAAAGATTTTTATCAACGACATCTTAGCATAGGAATGCTAGTCAGCAAAACATTAAGAAACCATTGAAGAGAATATGAAGCAGACCAGCTGAGAGCAGAAGCCACATTGGGCGCGTATAGCGAGGACTTGGTCATCCTAGTCGGAGTACGCCGCTACCCCAAACATGCTCGGATGTTGGTTTCCTTGGGACGACCGAAATCTCAAAGTCACATCTGCTATGGGGGGGCGTGTGTCAATTTGGTTGTACACTGACATTAATCCATCTTTAATTCTGTGCGCTTCATGTCCTCAATTTAGCGTAAATTGGTATTTGGTTATATAAATATTGGATGGGATGTACCCTCATAGGGACCATACCTCACTATGCGAGTTGGTATTATGAACTTAAGTTTATGTCAACTTTTTCTTTTTTGTGGTGTTTTCCTTTCGTTTCCATTTTTTTTTTTTCTATTTTTGCCAATTATCACTAACCTTCTAGCTGGCGGACTGACCTCTTACCATCTTTATTACGAACTCGCCCAATTTTGGCTTCGTCAAACTATATTATTGATTCCCTAACCCAATATAAAACGAATCCTAACCTTTCTTAAAATGTTGCAAATCTGTGATTTTCACCATTTCAACATATCATTCTCTTGCCTCTCGCTGGCTATCTTATTCCAATATTTTATACTCAAACCCTATTACTGATGCATGCTTTCTTATATCAAAGATGGCATGCTTTCTTTATTTTCTAATTTCGCCGCCCCCCTTTCGGTCGAGCCCAGTATACTTCCATGTTTTCCTATTCTGGTGGTGGCTAAAGCCGTCTTACCTTGAAAAATTTAGTGAAGTGCCTTCTGTATCCCTAATAGATGTAAGTATTTTGGTGGAGAGCGTGTATATCATGTCTCTCTGGAGATAAGACTTTCTATCTAATATATCCTTATATACCTCCTTCAGTCCTCTCTCGTGAGTGAGGTCTCTTACTATCACCCTCAAACCCAGAGTAATCATTCCTTGTTGCAACTAGTGTTTCTTTTCTTTTACTCGGTAGCACTCGTGCTCAACCCATAGCTGAAAAGTCTTGTCTTAAAGTTAATTCAACCACACATGTGCACAATACTCTATTACTCGCCTAACATAGCTATTATGCAGTTTACTTATTACTTCCTTCTCTTGTAAACAACATTGCGACTTTTTATTTTGCCCTAGCATCTTATTACTTTATTTCTAGCCTTCTCATCAACACTGATTAGTGCTCGGGTGTTTAATGTTGTCTTAATTGCTAATTATAAATTGAATATATACCAATCTTCTTTTTCTTTCGTGCTCCATCAGCACTCAGAGTGTGCTCAATCCCCATTCATATGCGTACGTTTAATTTGATATCTTTTATTTGAAGTTTATTCCTATGGGAAGAACCTTACAAACTGTTTTACTATTAAAATTCATTTGCCACTTTATGCTGCCACGTGGGGCTTCATTATGAATTTACATCAATAGATCAATTTAATTGAATGTTCATTTATTGACACCTGTCGTACACTTCTATAATTCCTAACTGAGGTTGCCACTTTAGTATCATCTGCACAACTTAGAAACCTTGGCATTTAAAGTCCCTTGGTCTCCCTCTTTCTTTTAATAATGACATACTAACATATTTATATTGAGTCTTTGTGCCCAACAGCGTGAAAGATATAACGCTCGTTAGGTGTTATATCGTGTGCTAATAGGTGTAGTAAATACTTTCCAGGAGTGAATCTAGGGGAACCTTTGGCTACGCTCTGAAAAGTGATACTCCTTCAAAACACGGGCGGAATATTCCCACGTGGACAGTTTTTGAGTCCACCCTAACGTTTTTGTTTGAGGTGTTTACATGTTCATAAGCTGATTGCATTCTCTGTAATGTCAAGTGAAAGACGAGTGTATGCGCTACCAGGACGAAGGCAGAACCAATGGATGCACTTAAGAAGGTCCTCACATGAGTGGAATTAATCTCTGTTTGTTTGTTACAGGTTCTTCAGTGCGAATATGTTGGACTCCAGCAACCACCTCTTAGCTTTAGAATATTATATATAAAGCTCTTGGATCTCTTCAAGTATCTTAAAGATCCCACATCAAATGTTTCATCAAGCAAGCAAATGTGTTTATGTGTTTCCAGGCTGCGATGAGTCTCCTTGTGACGTCTCTTCTGATTCTTCGTGTTGCGTCATTCAATAAATAATGATAATTGTAATAAATTATAAATAATAATAATTGAATAATTATATAAATAATAATAAATAATAATAATTATAATTATAATAATAATAATAATATATAATTATAATAATAATAATAATGGGATTAGAAGCATAAAATGTAATAAAATCTCGGACTAACTTTTTTTTTTTTAATTTCTTGTTACAAATTGTATCCGAGATATTATTTTAGTCAAACTATTTTTAGTGATTTATTGTTGCAGCTGAGGCAGTAAAATTTTTTCCTCTCTTTTTTCTTCAATTTACCACGTCTCATCTCCGAAGCTGACTCAGCTTTAACATTTAGTTATAGTATAAATTCATATTTTTTTTGTTGAATCATTTAACTGTAGTTTGTTCCTTCTTTCATATCAGTCCTTGGGGCGTGTGATTTGAGGTTAGTAAATGGCCATACTGACGCACGACTGGTGGAAGGCTGACGGCAGACTAACGCACTAGCAGCAGGTAGTTGATGTAAGGTTGATTTAAGGCTAACGCGCGGTCGACGCACGATTGACACGCGGTTAACGAACGGTTTACGCGTGGTGTACCCACGGGTAAAAGACCTGAAGGATATTTTCTTGTCTTCTTGGAGGGACGAAATATGTTCTTCGTGACTGATGTCACGACTTTGAAACCTATTACAAATGACGGGGAATAGAAGCAATCAGACTATATATATATTATAAACCTTCCGAAAGCAACATGCATGTAACAAAAAACCTATAACAGCTACAGGAAAATAAATAAATTATATAGTCAAAATTAAAATAAAAAAAAAAAATAAAAAAAAATAATATATACAGACGATATTTATAAATAGATAAAACTAAAGTATAATTATATATATATATATCATATATATAATAAAAAAAAAAAAAAATATAATATATATATATATATATATATATATATATATATATATATATATATATATATATATATATTTATATATATATATTATATATATATTTTATTAATTATATAATATATATATGTATATATATAGCTTTATTTAACTTACCTATACTGTATGTGTAAATACTTATGCTTGTTAATTGTATACAAGTATAGTGGGTATTCAGTGGCCGTCGGTTGCACCAGCCTCCACTGAACAATTAAGAGATGTTAGTGATTGATAAAGGACAGTTCCTACTCAGAAGCTTATATTAAAAGATGAAACAGAAGAAAGACGTTACAAGTTAAAACTTTAAAAAAAAAACTTTTTTAAAACTTTTTGATCGACAAAAACTTCAAACGCTTCAAATGTTCAAATGTTTTTTTTAAAGAGAAAATTTTTAGTTTTTTTGATGTTTGTTTAAAAGACTTTCATGATGGAGACAAAAATGGTCAGCAAATTTTTTTTTCGTAGGTCTAAATCGTCGTCGACACATTCACATTGATTAGAACATTAGTCTTCAGATTTTTTTTTAAAAGGTGTCGACAGCTTTGTCTTTCGATCGTTTTTCTTGTCGACGATTTGGGTCTACGTCAGAATTGAAGAAAAAGTTAATTTTTGCTTGAAACAAATATGATATGGTTCCCAAACTTGAAGTTGGGATGGACGTCAGTCCGAAAGTTTGAAGATACATTTAACTATTTTCAATTATTTTATAGGTTCTTTTTAAATTAATAATATATATATATATATTTATTTATAATATTTAATATATTATATATATATATATATATATATATATATATATATATATATATATATTATATAAATTCTATACACGTGTTTTCACAAATGTATATATACCTTAGACTATATATAATAATGGGATTAGACTAGCATAAATGCAAT
Source organism: Trachelipus rathkii (assembly GCA_015478945.1). Taxonomy (NCBI): domain Eukaryota; kingdom Metazoa; phylum Arthropoda; class Malacostraca; order Isopoda; family Trachelipodidae; genus Trachelipus; species Trachelipus rathkii. The sequence continues at coordinate 37,036 of JABUQX010087842.1, forward strand.
CACAAATCTCAGTCTAACGTTTTTTGTTTTGTTATTGTTTTTGTTGTTTTTGTTTTTCAATCTTTCTATGTTACACAATTGTTGTTCGAGGATATTAACTTCTAGGCAAAACTATTTTTAGTTTTCCCATAATCTATTTTTTCCTGAGTTTTTTCTTATTTACCCGGTTCTCGTGCTCCGAGATATTTAAAAGAATATAATCTTTAGTTTCCAAACACCTCTTGGCATATTCTTTAAAACTAAAGGAATACCTATAGGGTGTAATCCGCAAAGATGGCAGAAGTCGGGGTCTCTCGGCCTTCCGGTGGAGACCGACGGGTGGCCGGGGACTAATCCCCTCCCTCTCCCCGGCCGCGATGGTCTCCGGAAACTCCTGCCCCGCCCTTTTTGGTCTTTGGGCTGGTCGCGGGTTTTCCTCCGACCATCCCCTCCGGGGTATTGAAAACGTCCTCCCTCTGTCTCCCC
>JABUQX010087842.1:42500-45202 GCA_015478945.1 Trachelipus rathkii
TGTGCACAATACTCTTTTACTGGCCTAACTAGCTTTAATACAGTTTTACTTTTATGTCTTGCTCTTGTAACATTGGATTTATTATGCCAGCTGTATCTAGCTTTATTTCTAGCTTCCAACACATTGATTAGTCTTTCAATTATCTGCTTATAATCACACCTGAAGTCTTTTTCTTGGTCCACAGACCAAGAGGGCATTCATATCGTAGTTAACTTTTATTTGAGTAACCTGGTGAAGAACTCACTTTTACTATTAAATTCATCTTGCCATTATCGTGCACCAAAAGTTTATCGGATCATTTTGAATCTTTATGCATCTTTCACTATTCCTAACTGAGGTGGCACTTTAGTATCGATCTGCCAAACTTAGAACCTTGCATTTAAGTCTGGTCTAATCATTTATATATATGAGGGAACAATAATGGCCCCAGCACTGAACCCTGTGGGAACACTCTTCACTATTTCCATGATGATTTATTCCATTTTAGTTGTACACATGTTTTCTATTTCGTAACACTCTTTATCAAACATGTACCATCCCCTATACACACTTGCATAAAATTTTTTCATCAGCTTATGTGGGGATTATCAAAAGCTTTACTAAAGTCTAAATATACAATCAACTGGATCTCTCTGTTAGTGTAATGTATTCCATAAATTCTAAAAGGTTTGTCTGACATGACCTACCCTTTCTGAAACGGTGCTGGGAGTCATACATCTGTTTCTCTAAATATTTCTCTATTGACATTTTAGTAATTTTCAGCCCTTTACAACCAAGATGTTAGCTAACTGGCCTATAATTTCCCAAATCTCTCTTACTACCTTTATAAATAGGCACATCATATGCTGTTTTCCAGTGATCTGGTACCTCACCAAATGTTATAGATCGCTTAAAAATCAAATCCAGTGCCTTTGCATGCTGATTACTACCCCTCGTTAATTCTACCATATATACCATCAAGGCCTGCAGCTTTACTGGATCAATATGGTCTAAATTTTTTAATTCTTTTAACGTCAAATTCAAATTCTGTAGTCTATTTGTTTAGGCATGCTCATAAATATTAGTCTCTCAACTATTATCCTAATCTTTCTCAGTAAAACTGAAGCAATAAGCATTGAAAATGTTGACCAACTCCTTATCTGAACTTCCTAAATTTTCATCAATTTTATTGGACGCATTGTCCTTTCTTATTTTAATATTTTAAAAGCTAAAAAAATCACAATCTTATTACTATTCTTGCTAAATTAATTTCTGCCTCTCTCTTTGCTTTCTTATTGCTGGTTAAGTTGTCGTTTCTATTTTTCCTATAATTTCTCAATCATCTTCCCTATTAACCCTGATTTTTAAAAACATCTCGCTTTTCATGATTTTCTCTCATCTCTCCATTCTGCCAAAAGGGTTTTCTCTTTGCCACCTAATGGGTTTATCTTAACAACATAATATATATATATTAAAATTTGCTTAAAATGTTCCGACATAAAACAGTTTTTGGTCTTTAAACTCTTTATCCGTAGTTATACTAGCATAACGTGGGTGAGGGGTCTCCTGTAATTGTAAATCACTCATTTTCGCGAATCTAGATCCTTTTTATATTGCATTTGGGCCCAGATATAACTTGTATAGTTAATTAGATTTATTATGGTCCTGATTAATTCTCCTCACCTAACTCGGCCTCATACTTGTTCATCGTTAGTTTATTTAGCTTCTATAGTCGATATGTGTCTTTGTGGGTTCATGGACATTGGTCAAAGTTATCTAGGAATAATTTATAAATACTGGCTACTATGGTCCGTATTAAAAAAGGAATCCCATTATGATAATAAATTCACCCTTGATATACCTTTTTCTTTTTATGTGGCTGCTGTCTCAATTTCTTTTAATCAAATACATAAACTCTTGACTCTGGCCCGGAGGTCTATAAAATGCCCCCTATTCTATATGATTTTTGTACATAAGGATATCTACCATATACCGATTTCAAGTATCATGATTAGTTTTAACGTCAGTCATTAATACAGAATTGATATTGCTTTTAATATAACGTGCACACCACCCTTTTTTTCCTCTACGCTGGTATAATAAAGTGAATATCCGTCTATGCATATTTCTGAAGGAGTCTCATATAATTCTTCATTAACGCATGCCTCAGAGTTATGCAAATAATGTCAGATTCTCATTTATGGTATAATTTAATCAGCTCATCTTTTTTTTCTAAGACTGAGCATTTGTGTGTAAGCATTTGATATTCGAATGCTGCTATTTTTTTTTGCTATCTGCTTATTTGAGTTGTAACAACACTTCAGTTTTATTTATTATCACACTATAAACCGTTACCTATTGCTATTATTTATCCGATTTAGCCCATCACCCAACTTTACTTGTTTTATTTGCTAAACAAGTCTCCAACTTCCACCAACACCTTTAAGACTCAAGTGAATCCATACGCTGCAAAAGATCCTATACAGAACTCGCTCCACAATCCAAAAACCCTAATATTTCTGAAACATAATTTCCTAAATCCTTCTCATTACACTAAGCCCTACTCCGCATTCTGACCTGCACCTACCTAGGTAAAATAGAGATCGTGCACCTTCTTCCACTGCTTTTCATTCTTCTGATCAATCTCCTATATCTGCTTGAATAATTCTTCTGACCTTAATGTCTATATCATTTGTACCACATGCACAATCACATCTGAAACA
>JABUQX010087843.1:2500-5000 GCA_015478945.1 Trachelipus rathkii
CTGGTAGGAGCCACTAATATTTACCTCAAAGTGCCATTTGATAGATGTAATTATTTTACCTCAAGGCACCATTTGATAGGTGCCACTAATATTACCTCAAGGTGCCATTTGATAGATGCCACTACAATTTACCTCAAGGTTTCAGTTGATAGGTGACATTTATACTATTATCGCGGCACTATCGTGAGTGCCATATCATTTACAGCGGCACTGACCGAGAGTGCCAAGTCATTTTGTCGCGAAGCTATCGTGAGTGCTATACCACTTACCGCCGCACTGAACGAGAGTGCTACAACCACATATTAATGGTGACATCCTATTTGCGATTTATCTCATTTGAAACTTGTGATTTGCTCTAGTTGTAGATGTCCTTTTTTCCAAATGTCATCGTTATGTAAATGTCATTTATATTGAATTTTATTGTTAAATTACATCGGTTACTGATATCACCCACCTTAAATGTCAATTAGTTTGACGACGTCATTCATTTAAATGTCATTAAATTAATAATATTTATTTTCAATTTGATATCAAAGACATCGTCATTTAATTTTCACAAATTTTTCTTAACTATCATTTAAATTTTGTAACGTCATTTTATATTAATGAAATCGAATATTTGTTATTAAATTTTAACTAAAATTATATCCCCTTCTTTGTTACAATTTAACTGGCTTTCCCACCAAGTCAGATTTCAGATTTCTTTAGATTTTACTTCTTTAAATAGATAGATATCTTTTGGTTGATTTTAATTTAAATTTTTAATTGATTAATTTCAGGTGTGGACATGCGTTTCGAGTTTGTAATACATACACTTCTCATACTATCCAAAACGTAAACTCAGTTGTTGAAATCATTTGTTTCAAATAACATTAATAAATCATCTATACATCCTATTATGTTCTTTCCACCTGTCTTCTTTGACTTCCTTTCATCTAATATTCAGGTTATTGTCAACTCATAAATAACTTTTTTTCCTTATGTTTTGATAATGATCTTGGAATTGTCGATATAGTTTGAGTCATAATTTAATTACAGTTTTATAAATACTTCATCTTCTGAAATGTTGTGTTCTTCAAATGTTTCACGGTAGGTTGTGTATGTGTTTGTAAAATTGTGATTGCATATGATTTGAGTTAATTAACACCAGTGTAAAGGGTAAGGTAGTGAACACTACAAAACTCGAAAATTTTGAAGCTTAGATCCAGAGGAGCATTCAACCTTACTTTACCATATATTTATCTATAGATTTTTTATCAAAGGAGACCAATCCTTTGATATTCTTTGGTCATTATATAATCATATTGGTGAGATAAAATACGACATTGGTCTCATTTATTATAACAGCATCTTTACGGTGAATTACGGATTTTACAACCACTCTCTATCTGGCTAACCACGGTTGAATCCAAGCACCCGGTCGTGTGTTGTGTTAGGTGCATTCGCGGTTAGGAAAAAGTGTGGATTATTGGTGGTTGCTGGGGGCATCCTTCATCCATCCATCCATCCCCCGCAATTTATTTCTCTTTCCTTACCTTTAATATCTTTTCATATTTTTTCTTTACTCTTTTTTCCTTATATTTCTTTTTTTATTACTTCCTTTTAAAATATATTTTTCTTCCTATTTTGTCAAGTAAAAAGAGAATTTAATTTTTCCTCCAAGAAATTAAATATTTAGGATAAAGGGAGAAAGAAAGGTGGAGATGGGAATATATATATATATATATATATATATATATATATATATATATATATATATATATATATATATATATATATATATATATATATATATATATATATATATATATATATATATATAATTTACGACCACTCTCTATCTGGCTAACCACGATTGTATCAGAGCACCCGGTCGTGTGTGTGTGTGTTAGGTGCATTTGCGGTTGGAAAAAGTAAAGGTTATTATTGGTTGCTGGGAGCACCCTTCACCCATCCATACCTCCCACAATTTCTTTCCCTTTACTTAATTTTTAATATCTTTTTCATATTTTTTCTTCTCATTTTTCTTACTTTTAAAAACTATTTTTCTTCCTTTGTCGAGGAAAAAGAGAATTTAATTTTTTTCCAAGAAATTAAATATTTAAGATAAAGCGAGAAAGAAAGGTGGAGATGGGAATATATATATATATATATATATATATATATATATATATATATATATCTATTGTGGTAAAATATAAATATATATATATATATATATATATATATATATATATATATATATATATATATATATATATATATATATATATATATATATATATATATATATATAAAAAAAATACATTTATCTTTACTTGAAAGACACTTCTCGTGGTCAAATGAATGTTTTAGCCTCTTCAAACTTTACAGAGCAACTTTAAAACATGATAAAAAATATAAGAGACAAGATATATTACTACGGTGGAATTGTAAAATGGTGAAAGCTTTCGCTTAAATTAAGCCTCTTCAGTCACCTTGATGTTCACCGAGTTCTAAA
>JABUQX010087843.1:10000-20121 GCA_015478945.1 Trachelipus rathkii
TTTTAAAATATAGAACTAATGTACATCCGTTTGCGTATAATAATACAAAATATAAAGTTTGTTTGAGACGTAAAGATATAATGGTTAATATAAAAGTTAGATCTTTGATATATATATATATATATATATATATATATATATATATATATATATATATATATATATATATATATATATATATATATATATATATATATATATATATATTATATTTTTTTATTGTATTTTTGTATCTTTATATATATATATATATATAATATTATAATATATATATATATATATATATATATATATATATATATATAACTATATATATATACTATATAATATATAAATTATAGCTTAAATAGATTTTACTATATATATATATATATATATATATATTATATAAAAAATAAGTATATATATATATATATATATATATATATATATATATATATATATTATATATATACATAGTATATGCTAAAGAAAGCTAAGATTGACATTTATCAGTTTACATAGTTGATAGTTGGCGCTTGTGCTGTGAAGTCGTGTGTGTTTGTTCTTCTTCTAGTGTCTTTTTATTTTTATTTTTTAAATATATTAATTTTAAGTTTTTAAGTTTGTAAATGTTCTTTCAAGTTTTAATTTAAATGTCATTGTTTCTATTTTGGCATTTGTGATTTAATTATTTTAATCGTTTGCAAAGTGTTATTAACGTTTACTTTTTGCAAGTGGTGGGGATTTTGATTGAAACTTTTTACCGTCCGGAACTTTGAGCTAAGTTTTAGTGTGATTTTTTTTCTTTTAAATATTTTTTAAAAATTAATGGTTTTAAGGCTTTTGTGTTTTTTTTTAATTAAAATTGGATATCGTAAAATTTACTTTTAGGTTTTAACAAAATATCCACAAACAAGTTTACCATCACCTTAGGATACTTTTAATTTGGGTTTTAATTCTAACAATAGTTTTAGTTATCCTGTTGGTATACGATCGCTTGTGTGTGTGTTTTTTGTGGATTGAGTAAACGTGAAAATTTTAAACTATTAGAGTTTGTGTGCGTTTGTTTGTGCGATTGTCTGATCGAATGACTGGTCGAAGTAGATGTGGGGGTGGGCGCAGGCGGGGGTTTTATATTGACTTTGCTAACGTTCGTGGCCTCCGTGCTAATCACGAATCTGTGGAATATCACCTCTCTAACTCTCAACCTAACATTTTATTATTGTCTGAGACACAGCTGGCCAGGGATCTTTTTCAAAACAACTTAATCATCATCTAATATAACCTTTTTATATTCCGTCTAATGTGGTGTCTGTGCCTATATACTAACATAAACACTCCCTGTAACACGTTCGAGAACCATTGAAATCTCCTAATTCTCGATGTTATGTGGTTAAAAAATCTTTCTCGCCTACTATCTATCGGATTATCTTGTGTTTGCTACTGCTTTCACTAATGGAACAGATTTTTCACGTTTTTTTTTACTTCTTACTACTTCGTCATGAGACTGTACTTTTCCCATCCAAATGCTGCGATCCCTCTATTAGGGATCAACGTTCACCACAACTGAGTGGTTTGGGTCCCATACACTGATGCAGTGGGGGAGGAGGCCAAAACATTCAGTATTCTTAACGATCTGGAACAGTTAATTAGGAACCACACATAATACCAGATCGTCCTAAACCAATCTTGATATAGCTGACTTATGTTTCACCAGACTACTCCTTCTCGGTTATAATACAACCATTGTCTCCTCTATTGGTAAATCTGACCACAATCTTGTAGCTCTTATTATAATACTTTTTCTCCAGTAGCTCCACCATGCTAAACGAATTTTCTGGCACTTTAATCGGGCTAATTGGAGGAATGCGTTGTTTTTTGGAATAACTACTTTGGAGTGAATCTTGCTTTCACCCGGAGATGGCCTCGGTCAACCGTGAAAAGGTGGGGCCGTAATCACCGATGGGGATGAGCAGGTTCATTCCATCTTTCAACTAAATCTTTTTCTCCCCAAAATCCTTTGTTTCGATGGAGCTTGTTCTCGCGCCATTCAGAAGAGAGACACTGCGTATCAGGCATGGAAAAACTCTCATTCTCTTATCCTCTTACTAATTTCATTCTGCTCGGAATCGTTGCAGGATACTATTCGATCAGGCTAAAGCGCACTTTACTACAGAAAGTGCGACAACAAACCTGTTGGTTTCCTACTGAAAAAATTTCTGGCCCCCTTGCCAAAAACATATTAACAATTTTGTAAATGCTAACCTTTGCCTCCCCTAATCGCTCTGACGTGTTTTCTGTTGGCTACTTCTCCTTCTGAAAAGGCCAATCTCTTCGGGCCTCCTTTTTTCATCTAAGTTCTACCTGGACATTCTGGCACCTCCTCCTACTTCTTCTCCTCTAGGTTTCCCATGTCTTTAACTGTGATTACATTATCGTGTGCATGGGATCCTGAGATCTATGAACGTTAGGAAGGAAGGTACTTTGATTACATTCCTCACCTTATTTTGAGGGAGGGTGCTTCTGAGCTGACGACCGCCCTCGTTCAACTCTACCTCTCTAGTCTTAATACTAATCACTTTTTCCTCAGTGGTTGGGAAGCGGCGCATATGTCAACCGATCTCCGAACAACAAGGTAGGCCGCCCTGTATCTTCCTAACTATCGCCCTATAGCTCTCATTGTATTCTATCTAAAACTTGAAACTCTTCTTAACTCTCATTTCTGGATCATCTGGAGTCTCATTCCCTTCTTCAGATCATCAGTATGGCTTTCCGTCGTTCGAGGTCAACTGTTGACATACTCCCGTATCTGACCGATTTAAAAACCTATTGCTCTTAGGACCATAAGTATCTTGTGTGATGAATCCTTTTGACATATCCGAAGCTTTTGACCGGGTTTGGCACGGGTCACTGCTCTACAAGCTCCCTTCCTTTGGGTCTCTCCTCCTCCTTTGCTTACTCTTGTCTAGTTTCTCTCTCCGATCGCTCTATATCAGCACTCGTTGATTGAGCGACCTCTTCTCCTTTCTGTTAATGTGGTGTTCCTCAAGGTTCTGTTTCTTATCTCCAACTTTATTTCCTACTTTTCATCAACGATCTCCTCAGCTGTAACTCCAACTCTGTTCACCTTCTATGCTGATGATCAACTTCATTCTCTCTCACTTCAAAGTCTGCTCCACTTTTGCTCTAGAGTTGCCTCTCGTCTCAACTTTCGATTGCTATCCTTTGCCGATCTGGATGGGATTCCCCGGTGGGGTCACCGCAACTTTGTAAAATTCAACTCTTTGAAAAACTCAACTTCTCACATCTCCCTCTCAAAAACAACTCCCAACTCCTATTTTCCTCGACGGCTCTAACGTCCGTCCTGTGGAATAAAGTATAAGACATTCTTGGTCTAACATTAAACAATCAAATTATCTTGAACAACTCTATATTTCCTATGGTTGCTAAGGTGGCCTCAAGAAGCTGGGATTCTGTTTAGGTTGCGGGAAATTTTTTTTCTCGCACCGCTACTCCAGTTATATAAGGGCCTTTTCCGCCCTTGTATGGGAGTACTGTTCTCAAATTTGGGATGGTTCCGGCTCCACCTTCTATTGGAATAGGGTTGAGTCTAAAAGCTAAGAGAATAATAAACTGTCCCCTACTTTCTCACTCTCTTGACCCTCTATCTCTGGCGACGTGAGTTGGCGCACTATCTTTTCTATATTTACTTACGGCGGTCGATGCCTGGGGAAGTGGCGCTCGCAATTCTCCACCTCATTGCGGTCGCCTCGCAATACAAGAGGTGGCCATGCCTCGCATGAATTTTGCGTGAGTATTGAGAAACCCAGACTTGTTCGTTGTGGTGCTCTTTCTTTCCAGCTACTTTTGTTCTTGTGGACCTCCTTGCCTTCTTCTGTTTTTCCAACTAAATTTAATCTTCCTCTTTAAATCCCACGTTTGCGCTCACCTGAGAGATTTGTCTTAGGCTGGGGATTGGGTGGAGTTCTTTCTGTTTTACTTTCCCCCCCTACATGAAAAAGGCCCCGCCCGTGAGGGGGGGATAACTATAAAAAAAAAAAAAAAAAAAAAAAAAAAAAAAAAAGATAAATATATATAATATCTATATATATTATATATATATATATATATAGTTATAGGATCTAAGTATATAAGTATGGGTAGGTATATGTATACTATATATATAGGGTATTAATATATATATGTAGGGTTGGTTATCAATGCAGGTCATTTATTCCCTCTATTTAATCATAAGCAGAAAAATATTTAGTAAAGTAATGAATAGAAAGCATGGGCAAAAATGGCTATTTGTCCAGTTTTTACATTTAATTATGAAACTAATGGATATGTAGCAATATAGAACAATAAAATATTGTAAATAAAAATAACAAATAAAGTCGATGAATAAGATATGTAAGCAATAAATTTTTATTTGTCACGAATATAGTACAGAGAAATAACATTAATAATGAATTAATTAATGGAAATAATAATAAGATGAATGAATAAGAATAATATATAGATAATGGATAATGATATTAATAATGTTAATAATAATTAATAATTAATAATGATAGATATTTTGAACACTTAATAATAAGAATAACAATAACAATAATAATAAAATTAACAATACAAAAAAATAGTTTTTATACAATAACAATATACAAAGATGAATTAACGAATAACAATTATCTAGTATGTAGGAGTAATAATAAGTGAAGTAATAATATATAATATATTAGATGGAATGAGGTTTTTTTATATTAATTATATTTGATAAAGATAATTATAGTGATATATTATAATTTAGATAATTATAGAGAGAATAATGATCGCATATATATAAAAAAATAGTGCCAAATTAAAAAAAAAATGAGTAAACTCTTATGAAGAATAATTAAAAGTTCTGCGCTGATTTTGATGAATTAACAGAAGGTAATATTACGGCCAAAGATAACAATGAAATAATTGACATCAAAACATATGAATAAGTTTTTAAAAAACTTGGATAAAAATCTATAGTTATCTAAGTTTGTTTTCATTAATTCTATTGTAGATGTCATTAATTAGCTTTACATTTAGTTGCAACTCTTTGAAAGATATTTAATAGACCGTGGTTTCTATAAATCGAAAATCTTTATGACGACTTATAACTATATATACTATATATATACTATATTAAGATATTTATAGTATTTTAAGCTTCTAGTTATGGACGTATATAATAAATATTAGTTTAATATTTAGGCCTGATATTGTGTCTGAATATCGTATTTAGTGAGTTATTAGTATGGGTTGATATGTTATTAGTTAGTGTAGTTACGTTTATATATATTGAGTGTAGTTAGAGTTTATGTATATGTAATGTGTGTAGGTAGTTATTAGGGTGGTATGATATTAGTAGTAGGAGTGGGAGTTTGTTTTAGTTGTATTTGAATATGAAGTAGTAGTTAGTGGTTGTGTAATTTTGGATATGTTGGCGTAGATGGTTATTGGATGTATACTTACTTGGTGTTATGTGGTGGTTATATTGGTTAGGGGTGTGAGGTTGTTGGGTTTGCGTGTGTATACGTAATAGGTATTATTGAGTTGATGAGTTTGAGGGTTAGTGTTATTGAGGGCGTTGTATATGTGTTGATTTATGCGGAGTAGTTGTAGTGTGTTGGGGCTGAGGTATGTGTGTGTTTGGGTGTGTATATATATGGTTAGGTGTGTTGTCTGAAGAGGAAGGGGAGAGAGATGAGGAGGAGAGAAACGTTATATATGAGAGAGAGAGAGTAGTAGAGTACAGCGTCATTTAGCTCGATTATGTGTATAAGTGACGTTCTGACCGTTTTGTTAGATGTTTGGCCATCGTTTTTTTCTTTGCGTTCATATCTTTACATCCATTCATCGCCAGGCAAGCATATTACGTGAACGCACGATGTGTATCCAACATATTCAATAACACATGATTAAGAGTACACACCACTGCTGAATAACACTTACCGACATCCCTACTACTCATATCCCTGTGTGTGGGGGAGAAAGATTGGCCCAAATCGTATGTCATGCGTCGTCGTAGTAAGTCGACTAAGGGCGGTGTAGTTCTTGGTGGCTGCCCAATACCCACTATGCTCTTGCTAGGAATGCTTGATGGCAGCATGCCGTCGGAGATGCGCGTTTGACATCGCCGGTAAATCTCGTGCTTGTGGCTAATTTTACTTGGCGAGAATGGTTGTGATGGATAGTCGTATGGGTCCTGGAATTGGGTCAGAGGAATAAGTGTTGAGAGGGAGAAGGAGGGAGAGAGGGTGAGTGGAAGTGCTATTTAGAAGTATGGGAAATTTGATTGCTCGCTGGTGTGACGAACACAAAGGATGACCAGGAAATGAGGTAAGAATGAGTGGTGTGGTGTGAATTGGGTGCGTGCTTGGTGTGGAATGAGATCTGAGAGAGGGAGAGAAGGGATTTTGAAATTTGATGAAGTGGAGTCTGTGGTTAGCAGTGAGCTAGTGGTAGGACTTTGTGTGTTGAGGGTCCTAGGAATGTCTAATTGGGTTAGAAGTTTAGAGTTGAAAAGGTCAAGGGTTATGTGGGTGTTTGTGATCGTAGGTCGGATGTCTGTAGAAAACCTTGGTGTGATGAGAGATGTTGACGTTATTTTTTTGGGGGTATAATCTGAATGATGTTTGGGATTGGGGTGAGGGATGGGGGTAGGCTTCAGATGTGTAGGATTGTGTTTTGACTAATGGTTTGGATAAGTGTGATAAGGATAAAGGGATGGTATGTTTGAGTTTGGCTTACGGGTGAGGTTTGCTTGGGGTGGGTCGGGGGAGAAAATGAGAGATGGGTAGGGGAAGAGGGTGATTGATTTTCTGTGAAGGAGAAAGGTTTTTGTTGGTAAGGTAATGGACTTCTTTATAACACAAGAGTATCATAAGGTATTATGGGGTGGTTTTCTATGAGAGTTGTGGTTATTGTATGTAGATGGTAAGTTTTGGAAGATAAAGTAATGATGTGAAGTTGTGTGCTTGGTGGTGAAGAGGGAGATGTGGGGAGGTTGATTTGGTTGTTTATGTTGGTATATGTAGGGTGAGAGTGGTTGTAGGTAGGATGGGAGTTTAATTGTGATTCATTATGTTGTTTTGTTTATTTCTGATTTTGTTAAAATGTAATGTGTAGTGGGGTGGCTTGTTGGTAAGTGGCAGAGATCAGGTGTATGGAGCGGAGGAATGGGGAAGGTGAGGTGTTTTGAGATTATAGAGGGGAGGAAGTTCTTATAGGTGATCAAGACATATAAGTTGATACATGTTATTGGTAGAGGAGGGCTCGTTAGTAAAGGGTCTGGGTGAGATGTGAACTTGGGTAAGTTGTGAGTATCGAGAATCGGAAAGATCTGTGGGCAGAATTGAGAGGGAAGTCAATTGTTGTGTAGTTAGTGGCATGGGAAGGAAGTGTTGTGATGTTGTTCTAACGTAGGAAGTAAGAATTGTTAACCAGACGAATGGTGGAATGGAAGAGGTGATGAGAAAGCGTTTAAAAGGTAAAAAAAAAGCGTGGTTGAATTATTAAAAGCCAAATGATGACAGTTCAACAGAAAGCATGCTTGGACTTCATCTAAGGAGGAACAAAAGAAATACTAAAAGGTGCATAACGTAGAGAAAAAAGAGGTAAATGAACAGTTGGAAGGAGGATGAAATGGGGACATACAGGGAATAGGAAGTCTTCTGAAGAAGACGCGACTAACGGTTAAGAAAACGAGAATAAGGGGAATCTGCTTAGAATAATAAATAGGGATGTGCTTTGTAACTGATGAAATGAATGTGAAGGGAGTGTGGAAAGAACACGTCGAAAATCTGGATAATATTTAACAGTAATGATGAGGTGGTTAGTGAATGTGTGTGGGTTTTGATGGTGCAAGAAGGAATCAGGTATTTTGGGATGAGGTTTTAGTAAGGAAGGAGGTAATGGTAATGAGAAAGTTGAAGAATGGTAAATCTGCAGTAATAGATGAAATTACTGGTGAAACTTGACCAAGAGCGGAGCGAGATGTGATTGATTGGATTTTCGGAAGTTGTGTAATAAAAGCGTTTATGGAGGGTATGTTTCCGAAAGGGATTGGAGGAGAGCGTAATAGTACCCTTATATCAGGGTAAGGGAGAAAAGGGGACTGTAGAAATTATGAGGGGAATAAGTTTATTGAGTGTTTTAGGGAAGATATATGCGGCCATTTTTGGGTCGAAAGAGTGCGTGAGTGACTGAAGGACTGATTGGTGAAGAACAAGGTGAATTTAGGAAGTGGTAGAGGATGTGTGGATCAAATCTTAACATTAAACAAATGATTGAGAAAGTAAGGGAGAAGAAGAATAATTATATTTAGGGTTTATGGATTTGCCAACAGGCGTATGAAATGATTAATGGGAAGCTTTATGGGAGGTATTAGTGATATATGGTGTTAGTGTGTATGCTTCTGAATGGAATCAAAAGTATGTATGACAGATGTGAAGCGTGTGTGCAATAAATGGTGTCCAAGGGTGATTGGTTTAAGGGTAATAGCGGAGTGAGACAGGGTGTGTTATGTCTCACTTGGTTCTGTCAATTTGTATATGGGTGGGGTTATGAAAGAATTTCGAGGTGGGATGGCAGGAATGGTGTTAGAATGATGGAGAATGGAGTGATGGAGGGTGCCCTGACCTTATATGCGGATCGATTTTGGGTTCTGTGTTGCGATCTGCAGAGAGTTTGAGAAGATGTAGAGAGATTTTGGCAGGGTATGTAAAGGAGGGGTTGAAAGTAAACCGTGATAAGAGTAAGGTTATGGTTGTGAGTGAGGAAGTCCTCAGTGTGAGCTATGTTAGATGTGAGCAGCTGGGAGCAAGTGTCTGAGTTAAATATTTAGCGGTATTGTTGGAATGAGACGGAACGGATATGCAGGTGGAGTCGGAAAGTGTGAATGGCAGAAGGTTGCTGGTCGCAATTAAATCGTGGTGAATGAAAGGGACTAAGTCTTGGAGTGCGCTAGTATCTGTGTTATTGTATGGTAGTGAGACTATGGTCTGGAATAAGAAGTAATAGATCTAAAGTTCAATGTGTGTTCAGATGGACAAAATCTTAGGAGCAATGCTAGGTGTGAGAAAAATTAATAAAACTGAGGAGAGAACTTATTGAGAGTTGTGTGGTGTGAGGAAAGGTGTAAATGAGAGAATAAATGAAAAAGTATGTTGGGTTTGGTCATGTGAAAGGATGAATGATAGTCGGTTGTTAAGTGGATGTAAGTGGGGAGTGTGTTGGGACTCGAACCGGCTGGGAAGAACCCGAAGAGAAAGTGGATTGAGTCGGTGACGAATGTTGAGAGGGAGAAGTAAATGTGAGTTTTGCCGAAGCAGGAAAAAGTGCATGCTAGGCAGAGAATGGCGGGGTTTGTATGGGGGCATGGTGTGGCCACCTGGGTTTAGGGCGAACGTGACATAGACGATTTACATATAGTGAGTGGCTGTCGCGGTGTGATGTAGCTCTAGCGTGGATTTTCTGTCTGTGACGAGTTTTTCACTAATTAATGGTACAGAGGAGGCGGTAAGGCTGGGCTTTTCCTTTCGACTTTGTCATATTCTCCCTTATGTTTTTCTTCCGAGCTTGTAGCGGCACCTAACTCCCAGTCCCTTGGGAAGAGAGGTAGATTGAAGAAAAGAAGAATATATATATATATATATATATATATTAATATATATATATATATATAATATATACTATAATATATATATATATATATATATATATACTATATATATATATATTATATATATATATATATATAATATATATATATACTATATCTATATTATATATACTATATATTATATACTATATATATATATATATATATCTATATATATATATATATAATATATATAGTATTTATATATATATTATATATATATATACTATATATATGATATATATAGTATAATATATATACTATATATATATATATAATATATAATTATAATATATATATTATATATTATATATATATATATTATATATATATATGTAATATATATATATAATATATATATAATAATATATATATAATAATATATTATTTATAATATTTATATTATATATATAATATATATATAATATTATATAATATT
>JABUQX010087844.1:0-2500 GCA_015478945.1 Trachelipus rathkii
CTGGTTAGTATGATAATTAGGTGAGGTTATGATAAATTTTTGTTAAATATTACTATGTTAAGGTAAAATACCTATGATATGTTACAGATGCGTTTGAAAAAAGTGTGAACAGGTTACGTTGTGTATGTAATGTTAGTTACTTTTACTGCTGTTAAGTATGGACCTTTGTTAATGTTAGTTGTTTATTCTTGCGTAAGGTATGGTAGGTTTGTCACCGTGTATACTTATATATCTTAGTCAGGTTGTGAGAGTTAGCTTTTATGATGTATTAAAAACTTGTTACGTTAAGCATATAATCGTGTGGTTTAGGTATATAAAGAACTTATTTTATGTTATGTTTATCAAAAATGATACTCAAAATATGACTTGAATCAATAGACGCTGAAGCTATAGATCATGGAAGGATGGGGTAGGGTGGGGGTGAGGGCGGGTTGGTTGATATATATATATATATATATATATAATATATGACTATATTATATATATATATATTATATTTTATATTATATTATATATTTATAATATTATATATATATATATAGATATGTATATATATGTATGTATTATTTATTATGTATGTATGTATGTGATGTATGTATGTATGTAAGTAATGTATGTATGTATGTATGTAGATGTATTTGTATTATTATGTATGTACGTATGTTTGTGTGCCTCTAACCAATACAATTATATATATATATATATATATATATATATTATATATATATATATATAATATATATTATATATAATATATAATATATATATATATATTATATATATATATATATATATTATAATATATATATATATATATATATATATATATAATAGAAAGAAAATAAATAATAATAATAATAATAATAAAATAATAATAATAATAATAATAATAATAATAATAATAATAATAATAATAATAATAATATAACATGCGAAACTTGCCAAAGAATCCTGGAATCTTTTCAATAGTCAAAAGGAATAAATAAATGAAATGGCAAAATTGGTTTCATTTCTTCGTAAATTCACTTCAAATTTTTTGGCAATTATTTCGGAGAAAAAATTTCTTCAAAAATTGTAATTTGATGCGCTTAAGCCATACAACCTTATATATATATATATATATATATATATTATATATATATATATATATATATATATATATATAATATATAATTATATATATAATTATATATTATATATATATATATATATAATTATATAAGCGCATATGGCCGTTTCACCATACAAACTTAAATATATATATATATATATATATATCGATATTATATATATAATATATATAACATATATAAATAAATATTATATATATTATTATAATATATATAATATATTAATACAGACATATATATATATATATATATATATATATATATATATAAACTAACCTTGAATTTTAAAGACACTTCTTCTCTGTTGCAGTTGTAAAAGTCACTTGATTCAGAGAGCTGAATCTGAGCCTTTTTATACTCTGTAAATCCCCTCTCCCCTTCACCCAAAATCCCCTCCTTTTAGTTTTTAAAAAAGAACTTTCTTTATCTTCCATTGTCTCCTTTGTATTCAGAAAACAAAGCAAAACGCATATGTTCGCACATCTGGTCCTTTCTTTTGTTTCGTACAATTTTTTTCCCCTTAAATAATAATTATAAAATAAATAAAGTTTCTCTTAAACATTTTTTCTACTTAAAAGAAATTGATTGCCTCTTTCTTTCTTTTAAACACGAAGGGAAAAACCATTAATTATCTCCTATTTCCAAAGCTTTGTTCTTTAACGTCGTAAATTTTTAAAACCTGCCAATTAAAAGTAATTGGTTTAAACAAAATGTATTCGTTTCTCTTAAACATTTTTTCCCCCTTAAAAGAAATATGTCAAATGAAAATTAATTGCCTCTTTCTTTCTTTTAAACACGAAGGGAAAAACCATTAATTATCTCTTATTTCCAAAGTCTTTGTTCTTTAACGTCATAAATTTTACGTTATAATTGACAGCTGATACCTTACTCCTTTAGGCTTAAACGATAATTAGATTTTCTTTCTCTTATATCCCACCCTTCTACAACCCTCCCCCTCTCTCTCCCTCCTTCTCTTCTCCCCTCTATTTCCCCTCTCTCATTCTCTCCCCTCTATTTTCCCCTCATTTTTTATTTAGTCGGATGCCTGCACTTGGTCAGTGAGGATGTTCTGCTGCTGCTGCTGCTCTAGCGGAACCGGCGCGAAAAGACGCCGCGGAAACATACATGCGTGCGCGCGCATACTTACGTATACGTATATATATATATATATATGATATATATCATATCATATATACAATATATATATATAATATATATATATATATATATATATATAGGCGGGGTGAGGGGCGGGGGTGAGGGGTGTGTGCGTGTGAGTGTGCGTGTATTCTCTCTTGCATGAACGGATTCTCTAAGCATGTACGTATTCTCTAAGCATGTACATATATATATATATATATATATATATA
>JABUQX010087844.1:17500-22500 GCA_015478945.1 Trachelipus rathkii
TACTATAATATCATTACTATCTTATATACTATTATATTCTTCTTATAATTCTAGTACTATATCTATCTATATATATTTCTATATATCATTCAATATATATATTCTCAATCTTTATACTATACTATTTATTAATATCATCTTACTTATATATCTACTCTATAGTCTTTATATTACATTCATATATATATATATTTATCTATATATCTATTATTATTATTAATATTATAATAATATATTTAATCTCTACTATATAATAACTCTATTACATATATCTATTATATCTTATCTTAATATTAATCATATATATAGTTAATATAATATATTCTAATACATTATATTATTATAATATTATATAATATTATATATATATATATTTAATATTTATTTTATATATTAATTATTTTATTATATATATATATATATTATATCAATTAATAATATATTAATATAATTAATATATTTATTAATTATAATATATATAATATTTTAATTAATATATATATATATACTATATTATTAATATATATATATATATATAATTTTATAATATATTTAATATAATTAATATTTATATATATAAAATATATTAATATTTATATAATATAATTATAATATTATAATATATAATATATATTAATAAATTATAATTAATATATATTAATATTTATTATATAGATAATTAATATATATTATATTATTAATATATATATATATATATAATATATATATATTATAATATATATATATTTTATATTAGATGGTTAGAAGGCTCTTTAAAATATTAATTCAAATAAAACTGCAAGTAATATAATATTAAAAATATTATTTTTTTTCATTAAATGTATTTATAAAATCGTTAGTACTTTTACTGATCTATTATTTTATCTGAGATCCTCTTCAGACGTTTATTTGATTATTTGAAAGTACTAAATTATATTTATTGAATATATTTTGAATTAGCTTAACGTATAATAGTTAAATAATTAGAAGTAATATTTTTATAGTATATTTAAAGGTATAATTATTTATACTATAAATCTATAACTACTCTTCACATATTTAAACAATATTATTATCCATAAAACTTACATAATAATCACTCATATAAACTGTTATTAGTCTGCATAATAACGAACGTCACGAAAGAAGGAGCAGTATAGAAATATAGGATCGAAAGGCTACGTTTTGTATAACATATTTAGTGTAGAGTGGTTGAGCACACTTTAAGTATATCGGACTATGCGACAGTATTGTATGAGAAATAAATTTCAAGGCGTGTAGATTAATTATGCTCGGAACATAAGATAAAAGTCTATGTTAAAGAGATAAGATATACGGCAATAGAGAATATTAGCTCTAGATAATAGTTAGATTAAGTAGATTAAGTAAATATAGTAAGTTAAAATAGTAAGTTCCTATGAGTAAATTGAGTAAGGTGTATTAATAAAATAAAAATTTATATAATATCTGGACTCGAGTACTGAACTTTTATTTAATGACTAAAAAATAAAATATATAAAAATAATAAATATATTAAATATTTAAATTCAGACACAAGAATTAGTAAGATATTAATAAATAAAATAAAAATAAAAATAAAATAAATAGATTAATTATATTAATAAAATATATATAAATACTGTTAGATAAATTCATTATTAAATCATAATTCATTTATGCTTTTGTTTCATAGAGCCTTTTCAAACATACATCATATAAACATCATGGCAAACCACTACAAATCACATCCACATCCACTACCACACGTCACACGCGCTACTCACCGTCATCCCACACATCTATTATTTTATACTATTATACTTATATATATCTATATACTACTAACATATACATATATATAATTATATCCTATAATAATCATATATAACTAATAAATCAAATTCCTACTAACTATAATACATACTATCTACATATAAACAAAAAATATGATAGCACCTTTTCTTCTAAATGGGTTTTTTTTTATGCGCCGCAGCGGCATCACAAATAAAACAATTACGATTTTAATATTATAAAAAAAATAAATAAAACATTATATTACTGTTGGGTCTGCAAGAGAGCCTTCGGTCAAAATGAACAGACCCCAATACAAATTGAATATATTTTGTTAAATTCCTAATACCCGAATTTGTAAAGAAAACAATTAATTACCATACCGAATCCAAATTTTAAGTTAAAGAAACTTGTAAAATAACAAATTGACCACAAGGATCTATTGTCAAGACTCGTACTTATTATCAAATAAATTCGGTTAATCACAAACTTAATAAATAATACTTATAAGTTGTTTAGCTATAATATATATATATATTAATATATATATATATCTTGAGCATTACTAGTGAGCAAAAAACTAGGCATTTTAGTTAAGTAGGGTCTTTTTAGTGGTCTTTATGACATCTAATCTGGGACCTTATTATAACAGTTTATTTTTGAGGAACAGAAAGAGAGCTAGCGACGCGAGCATTGACGGAAGAGATGAGAGTAGAGTATGGCAGAAGCATGCTCGAGAAGAGGAGAGAGAGAGAGATCCCTATGTCCTACGTTATATGAAAGTTAAGGTAAAAATAGAGGATATATTATGAGATGTACTCAGAAGTACTGAATATTTTTATATCACTACAATCCCCGATGGTATTTCCGTAGGTATTCTGCTTCCTTATATAGTTCCATAAAGTATGAGGTATACCTTTGAGTGGAGTATGATACCTCCTAAAATAATAAATAAAATAAATAATTAATAATTATATAAATATATAATATAAATATATTAATGATAATTAATAATAATAATTAATAAATAATCAATAATAATAATAATAATACTAATAATAATTAATATAATACATTAATAGCAATTAGTAGTAAGAGGTGAGGCAGTAGGCACTAATAGAGAAATAATAGGAAATAGATAATGAATAAAATAGATAATAATAATAAAATAATAATAATAATAAATAATAATAATGGAGAAGTACACAAAATGGTTCCTACTATTTACTATTTTATTACTACTACTATTTACTACTACTAATAATAATGATAATAATAATTAATAATAAATAAAATAATAATAATAATAATAATAATTAAATATATTAATATATAATAATAAAGAAATAATAATAATAATAATAATAATTAAATAATTAAATAATAAAATAATAATTAATAATAATATAATAATATAATACATATTATTATTAATATATAATAAATAATAATAATATATAATAAATATATATATTATATATACTCATATTTATATAAATATTATATTTATATATTATATATATAATTATTTATATAGCTTATTATTATAGGTCATATATTAGGTTTATATGTATAGTTTATCATTGATATACCCATGTTATTAGGTAGTGTATGCTTAATAAACTTGGTTAGTCTTGACTTTAAAACCAGACTAAGAACTTCCTTCCAACTGAGGCCTTTAGTGACGATTATCCGAATTCCGCCTCGTTATCACTAAATGGCTCTTAATCTCGATACAACATGATTCCCCTCTCAGTTTCCGAGGAATCTGGTAGGGCATAAATATAAATGTTATATATTAAAATAAACATGTGAAAACTTGGATCTCTTCTTTGATATTATATAATTCAACCAATTAATTCATATATAATAATAATAATAATATTAGAGGAATTAATTTAAGTATAAATATTAATTAACGAATAAGAGAAAGAGGTGAAACAAAATCATTATCATAATATAATAATTTAATAATATATAATTCGGAAGATAAATACTTTTTCGTTTATATAATATTATAATAATTATATGAATTGATTCCATATTCTTATTATTATAATAATATATTATAATAATTATTTTAATAATTTGCCAGTTATTTTAAAATATTTTATATTATTAATATTTAATTTATATATTATATGTACTTATCTTTATTAGTATATTATTTAGTTTTATATAATCTATTATTTACTGTTATTACATATTAATTATTGTTTATTTACTGTCATTATCTATATTTTATTTTAATATCATTTTGTCATTTAGTGAGTTAATAGTTAACCATTATACATTTCTTAACTTTCTTTTCATTGTGTAAATTTTTTTTAGTCATATTCTATTCAAGGTCAGTTTTAACCACCAGTTATGTCCGCCATCGGAGTTGTATTTATTATATCACTTATGACCTCAGAATGTTGACATCTTGCCTATTTGTTCCTTATGCATAGGCTTCTTTTGTTATAACTATTATTGGTTAGGTACTACTCTATTCATGTACATCACTGAGCTTCTTTCTGGATTGTGTCCACATAAAATGGAGAGCCTTCTGATCATTCATACTTCTTTTATTCTGGGCTTCACGTATTATGCTTCTCTGTTCATCGTTCGGTCAGATTCGAGAGTGGTTCATAAAAGGTTCAACTCCTAGCTAAATATAATGTTTTTGTATAAAACTACTCTGGTCAATTCTAGATGCAGAAATAAATAATTCAATAAAATGTGTTAATTTTAATTAACGTGGTTCTCTTTATAATATCAATATAACTTAAGGAGGAAACTGTACACATAATAATAATTAATATATATATTTATATATATAATATATAACTATATAATATATATATATAATTAATAATATATATATATACATTATATATATATATAATATATATTAATAATAGTATTAATATATATTATATTATTATATTATTTTATATAATTATTAATATATTATAATATTAAATATATCTATGATATATAATAATATATTAATTCTAATATATATATTATATATATTAGTTATTTAATCATGATAATCAAAGGTAGATGAAGAAGAAGTATAATATATATATATATATAACAATATAATATTCTAATACAGACAGTAGGAAAATTAATAAGTATATAGGTAAATCAAAGAGTAAAAGCAAAGCATAATGAATAAAATATAGCTAATAAAAATATATATATAGAGTATTAATTAAAAG
>JABUQX010087844.1:27500-32279 GCA_015478945.1 Trachelipus rathkii
GAGAGAGAAAGAGGAGAGAGGAGGAGGAGGAGAGTGAGGAGGAAAGAGGAGAAAGAGGAGAGAGAGAGAGAGAGAGAGAGAGAGAGAGAGAGAGAGAGAGAGAGAGAGAGAGAGAGAGAGAGAGAGAGAGAGAGAGAGAGAGAGAGAATATTGTTTTGCATGATATCGATTAGTTGTATATAGATGAACAGAATAGTTTTTTTGAGGCTTTGAAAATAACTGTTTTCTCTATTCGAAATAGAAATCCAATTAATATCAAGGGTCAGTTTGCTCCTACGCAACCCTCCCAGCATGAGTTAATTGTTGCAAGGACCTTGTACGAGTGGAAAGAGGTTCTTCTAAAAAATAACTCAAGGAAAATCTAATTGTGGTGTGGTTAAATGGTCAATAGTTAATGGTGATTAGAATACATCCCATGAGAATTGAGATCTAGATTAGGGATTTACCCGTCAGGCGTACATTCTGTAAAAAATCTCACATAGTCAAAGTGCAAATCATTTAGCAAATTTCCTCTGGCTAAAAGTTCTTTTCAGCTTTTGACAGATTAAAGATAATGGTAATTGCTCCCCATATATATATATATATATATAAGGGCACATGTTTATAATACATATTATTATTATTAAGAGTATATATATATATATATATATATTATTAATATTACAGAGTGATTTATTACATGTATATTAGCAATTTTATTTACATATAAATATATATATATTTTATATATATATATATATATATATATATATATATATATATATATATATATATATATATATATATATATATATATATTTTTATATATGTTTATATATATATATATATATATATATATATATATATATATATATATATATATATGCAGGTGGTGGCATGGAGCCATGGATAAAGGAGAGAAATGGAATAATGGACCATGGAATCTGGGACTCGGTCACACCTGAAAAGGTGGGGCCGTAATCACCGATGGGATGCGCAGGTTCATTACCTTCAACTAAATCTTTCTCCCCAAAATCCATGGTTCGATGGAGCTTGTTCTTGCGCTATTCAAGAGAGACATTGCGTATCGGCATGGAAAACTCTCAATCTCCTATCACTCTTACTAACTCTTTCATTCTGCTCGGAATCGTTGCAGGGGATACTCTTTGACAAGATAAGCGCACTTTCACTAAAAGAAAGTGCGACAACCTGTTTGGTTCTCCCACTGATAAAATTTCTGGTCCCTTGTCAAAAACATCTCTAACAACTTTTGTAACCTGCCTTTCCTCCCCTTATTCGCCTGACGGTCGGTTTTATTGCTAACTCTCCTTCTGAAAAAAAAGGCCAATCTTCGGACTTTGATCTACCTACCTCTGACGATTCTGGTATCCCTTCCCATTCTCTCAGGGAGCCTTTATGTTCTACTCCAGATTACATATGATCGGCTGGATGGACTCGGCTAGTGGCTCTGATGGCATTCCTCCCCGTGTTTTGCAGGAGTGTGCTTCCGTGTCCTCGTTCAACTCTACTCTATGTCTTAATACCAATACTTTTCCTCAGTGCTGGAAGGCGCATATGTCCAACTGACCTGGAAAAGGCAGCTGCTCTTGATCCTTCCTTAACTTATCGTCTCTATAGCCTTTAATTTGTATTCTATCTAAATCTTTTAAAATTTTCTTTACCATCATTTCCTGGATCATCTGGAGTATCATTCACTTCTTTATCTGATGATTAGTATGGGACATTTTCCAGTTTCGAGCCAACTGGTGACATACTTTCCTATCTAACTGATTTATGGTCTTCTGCCCTTAGGGACCATGGGGAGTCTTGCGTGGTGGCGCTTGACATATCCAAAGCTTTGATCGGGTTTGGCACGCGTCGCTGCTCTCTAAGCTCCCTTCCTTTGGGTTTCCTCCTTCTCTGCTTACTCTTGTCTAGTTTTATAATCGTTTCATATCAGCAATCGTTGATGGAGCGACCTCTTTTTCCTTTCCTGTTAATTGTGGTATTCCGCAAGGATCATTACTATCTCCAACTTTCTTCCTACTTTTCATCAACGATCTCCTCAGATGTACTTCCAACTCTGTTCACTCTTATGACGATGACTCAACTCTCCATTCTTCTACTCATTTCAAATCTGCTCCCTACTTTTGCTTCTAGAGTTGCCTCTCGTCTTCAGCTTTCCGATTCTATTCTTGTCGATCTGGATGGGATTTCCCGGTGGGGTCACCTCGCAACCTTGTAAAATTCAACTCTTTAAATCTCAACTTTCTTACATCTCCCTCTCTCAAAAACACCTCCCAAACTTTCCTATTTCCTTTGGACGGCTCTAACGTCTCTCCCAGAACAACATAAACATTCTTGGTCTTAACTTTAAACAATAAATTGTCTTGAAACCCCATATTTCAATGGTTGCTAAGGTGGCCTCAAAGAAACTGGGGTTTCTGTTCAGGTTGCTTTTTCTTCTGCTCAGTAACTCCAGTTGTATAAGGGTCTTTTTCGCCCCTGTGTATGGAGTACAATTGTTCTCACATTTGGGGCTCCGGCTCACCCTCTATTGGATAGGGTTGAGCCTAACTAAGAGACCAATAAACTGTCCCCTACTTTCAATCCCCCTCGACTCTCTTATCTCAAGTAGGACGTGACGTTGGCGCACTATCTCTTTTCTATAGGTACACAGCGGCAAATGCTCGGAGTTGGCCACTCGCATCCCACCTCCATTGCGTCGCCCTCGCAATACAAGGGGTGCCCAGCTCTCGCATGAGTTTTGCGTGAGTATTGAGAACCCCAGACTTGTTCGTTGGGGTGCCTTTTTCTTTCCTGCTACTTCTGTTCTGTGGAACTCCTTTGCCTTCTTCTGTTTTTTCCAACTATATTTAATCTTCCTCTCTTTAAAGCCCACGTCTGCGCTCACCTGAGAGATTTGCCTTATGCTGGGAATTGGGTGTTTTTTTTAATGTTTTATTTTCCGCCCCCTCCTTGAAAAGGGCTCGGCCCGTGAGTGGTGGTTGATTGTAAAAAAAAAAAAAAAAATGCAAGTTTAAGAAAGTTGTGGAAAATACTGGAATAAAAATTGTTTGATTTTTCCAGTAATATATAAGGAAGAATAAATATTTTGGTTCAAACAGCTGCATATTAGGAGAAAAGTCTTGGGCTTCCCCAGTTTAAATGGACTGTCTGAATGGACACCAAATCTTACAAATGTCATAATCGGACTGCTTTTAATTAATATCGAATTCAAGTAGAGCGAAAAGCACATGTTTAAGGCTATTTTCGATAACAGACAACATTGAGTTGGAGGAAGTGGAGAAGGAGCAATATCGAAGGAAAGGTAAAGTGAGTGCAGATACAAGGGGTTAAGCGAAATACTCCTTTTAGCAGATCAAAAAAAACTTTGAAGTAACCATGAGAAACAGAAAAAGAAAAGATGAGGGACCAAAGTAACAGGAGACATTTTAGCAAAGTGCCAGAGATAGTTGGAAATTTTTTTTTTTTTTTTTGCAGCCTTACCGATTTCTGGATCAATATCCTGATAATTTATCAGTTGACGCATGAATAGGAAATCATAATAAGGTGCTTTAATTGCTTCTTATGACAGAAACCAGGCTCGAACGTGCACTCGAGCAAGGAAAAATACATATTCTTCTTAAAGAGTTCTTCTCCATGTGATAGCTAAACTTATCTTGAAACATGTATATATCTTGAATGCATAAATTGCCTTTGTCACCCACCTAACATGACGTACAGCTCTTGTTATGGGAAACTATATCCCATTCTTCGGAATGCCTCCAGGAAAGATCATCGTAAACTCAAACAATTTTCGGCAATCATCTCGCTGTTTCTGCGTAGAAAGGTGGTCTTCAAGAAATCCAAGAATGATAGAGCGGACATCATTAGGCACTTCAATGCTACCAGTTATGTAAACGTTCTTGTCGAGTTTTGTCCAGGGTTCTTTAAATCTTTCGAAAAGCGTCATGTCTGGACCAGAAGTTGCACCCATCAATGAGTAGAAACAACTCCTCAAAAATAACTCAAAAATGCGATGACGACAAGAGAGGCACAACAGGTGATGTTGAACAATTTTTCAAGATTTGAACAGGCACCATTTACTCGCCTTTATTGCCTGCTGTCTTATCACAGTAAAGTGCCTGAATTTTGTCGGTTATTCCCCACTTCTCCACTGCTTGGTAAACAGCCAGGGCTTGCTCTTTTCCTAAAGATGGGATTTCAGGGACTCTCAACAATTGCTCCTTGCCTAGAAAAGTTACTATTATTGCCAGTCTATCAACCTTTTCAACACCTGTGAGTTCTGGGAGCAGCTTCCCATCCCATTGCAACACTAATTCTTGGCAGTTGTTTAGGTTAAATTTCTGCTTAATTTCTGCGTGTCTCACTTCTCTAAAAAAGAAAAATTCTAAGACGTTGAAAAGATGTTCGATTTACTACCAGGTTTTCAGTATCACGCCCGAAAGCTTCTGCAGCAGCCATAAATATGTAAACCCCATTTCTATCAGTAATTTTGCACCTATTAATAACTTTAGCGAGACAGGTAGTAAAAAACTGCAATGAATCTCGAGCTGCTGGAACTGTTGCTGCTGCTGTTACTGCGGCTGTTGCTGTTGCTGATATTTGTTGAACGATGACAGAGGAAGTATCTCTGTCACCATCACCATCACTGCTTTAGTTGCTTGATGTTGAATCATTAGTTTTTGATGTAGCAAGCTGATAAGTAGCAAAATGTTGTTCCATTTCTTCATAGGTCATTTTTTTCCTGGCTACTTCCAATGCAGTGAGCTTCTG
>JABUQX010087845.1:0-24686 GCA_015478945.1 Trachelipus rathkii
CACACAAGAGAGGATCAAGTTATAGGATTACTAGGTCTATAGGTGAACATAGTATAGGTGTGAGGGCCCATAGAGAGTGAAGTCGGTCTCAGAGCGCTAATCCTTGGAAAGGCGCCAAGATAGTATATCCATAATATACATTTTCCCCGGTAAGGTTCTGTGAGTAGTAGGTCGTCACTATAGATGACATTTATGTTGCTGGGCACATCTACATTATATAGTAGTATTAATTATTAGCTTCGATTATATGTGTTATCTTTAAAGGTATTTATACACTCAGGATAGGTTAATAATGAGTAGTATAGTAGTTTGCAATGGAATGGATAGGATATATTAGCTTGTCTGTCAAATTTCCCTCGAAGATAAGAGCCGATAATCCTACTATTTTATATACAGTAACACATCCAAATACTGTTATGACTTGTAGATAGAGACTGGTTAGATGTACTATAGTGAATTGTTTATAGACGGGGGTTGTTATTCTAGCCCAATTGTTGAAGTTCCGCCTGTTATAACATATACAGTTATTTTATAATAGGTAATATGGCGAGATTCATCATACGATCTAACATTAATAATATTTTCAATAAGTCGCGGTACATCCATTAGAAACAAAATGACAGCCAGAAATCCCAGCCGCACCTTTTGGTATCCACGATGCAACCATGCACATGTATGGCTATATGGATACTGTTGTAGCACCAACGAATCCGTCGTATGTTTCCAATCGATATCCAAGACCGAATAGCCTGCCGTGAATGAGGAGTTGGATTTTCACGGGTGTATAGCAGAAGCAGAACGTCCAGTGTACGGACACGACCTCTCTCCCGTATGTGATGAGGGAGTTGAACTATCGACCCTGTACTTGAAACCGTCTGTAAACTCTATGGAATGCCATGTGGCCCGGCGGTCGTCGATGGGATAACGTTGTCCATATTCTGCGGCAGCTCTGCGAGCATTCCCGTTTTGCGTAATGTACACCTATTATACCTCAACATGTTCACGTATATATATTTATATATATATAATATATTATATAACGCTTTTTCAGTTCGCGTATACTGGTCACTAGTGGATTTATCTATAATATGTATGGCTCTGACTAACAATCCATCATCTGTAAGTTTATACTCTCATTTTTCACTTATAGTCGGTTGTGATTAAGTTTCACAGGATTAGGTATCATCGGTTAGGGTAAAATATTTTTGCAATATATGATACATAGTGAGTAGTAGGCTGATTATGTTACGCTAGCAATTTTGCAAGATCCTCACTGTGGTGTATATTTGGTTAACACATACGCATTTCGGTAGAATCCATTCGTGTCTATAAGTATTTTCCTCTTGTGCTTACATAATAGTGAAAACTCTATGCGATTTAGAGAAGCAGTATATAAAGCCTATTTCATATAAGCGCGGTCTTGTAGGCAGTATTGCTGGGAGTAGATTGTCGATTACCGTATGATATAGTGCTTGTACGATATTTTAAATAGAGATACTTAGTGTAGGCGGAATGCGGGAATGCCAAGCTTGATATAAATAACAGTGTAATTTGTATTTTATGATTCAGCGAAGATAATGCAGGCTTTCGATACCCGTAGATGTTGTAGACCGGTATAACAAGCTCTATAGTTGTTGATATATAGGTATTAGAGTGAGTCAACGCTAATAACATACGTATCAAATATAATGTGGGCTGAGATCAGTATATTCTATGATACCGCTATACCTCATTATTTAAGGTTGCTCGATTGATATTTTTAGATCTATAACTCGCGCAGAGGTCTATTTTGTCTCGCATTTATTCGCTGATCGATTCAAAGTATCGCACGTATTCATAGTGATTGTACACGGTACATTTATCCATATTTTTCTCGCTCTCCTCTATATTAATAGATCTCAAAAATTATAGCGAACGATTATGTTATTCCGTTTCTCCACGGTTTTGACACCAAATTATTTGGATTTATTATATAGTATTGCTGGATAAGAATGCTGGATCTTGAGCAAGTTCTGGCACGGTATGTATGTGGAGTGCGCCGATTTGTTTCCAATCGTTGAACGATATATCGTATCTTTCTCTGTTTGGCTGAAATCATGCATTGGACACTTACGTGGTTATTTTGGCGAATGATAAATACTAAAATACAAGAAAAAATTATACAAATAGGTTGGATGATGTTAGAATATAATTGATTCACTATTGTCGGATTGAGTTAACATTATTAGTGTGTTATGTGTAAAGACAATTGTTTTTTAAGATAATAAATCATTAATTTCACTGAGTGTAATCATTCTGATTCAAATACATACACACATGATAACTAAAGTTTGTGTTAACACGACATAGTGTATCTTTTTGTTCGTGTATAATTAAAATTTGTGTTATTTTAATACGTTAGCTTGAAGATTTAGTTATATCTAAATTCTGTGAAAAGTGTAAAGCTGGTAATGTATGTGACACTAGACAGGAATATAGAGAATGAACTAAAGTTTCGTTTAGACATTTTTACTAAATTGGCTAAATTGACATAAAGAACGAATTTTTAGCATTTTCCTAATTTCGGTTAGCAAAAGTGAAATCATGAAAACGCCTATTTCTTACACATTTCATTAGCTTAAACAGTCCCGTACGGGGATACACCGCTGTAACATAACTCGTGGACTACCCTGTTATATAATATATACTATATATTATATATATATATATATATATATATAATATTATATATATTATATTATATATATATATATTATATATATATATATATATATTTATAGTATACTATATAATATGGCCACACTAAAGAAGTTACCCGCATGATTACTCGAAAACTAAGATAGGTACAAAAAAACTGATAACATATATGGAATCAGCGTATGAAATTTGTATGGAAAATGAAAAAAAAAATTTTTACTTTTTTTTTTAATTTTTTTTATATCTCCAAAACTACGATAGGAGAAGAAAACTACTAACATATCAGCGTATAAATTTTTTTAGGGGGCTCGAGCCGACGGTGGGACAGAGGGGGGGACGTTTTCCATACCCCGTAGGGGAGGGGCGGAGGAACCCCCGCCGACTCCTATTTGGGTGTCGCGGGGGTTCCTCCGCCCCTCCCGGAGGGGGGGAATAGTCCTACCCGTCGCCCACGGAGGCCGAGAGACGCCGACTCTTTGCATCTTTTGCGGTTTACCCTGGGGTATTCTTTTAGTTAGAAAAAAAAATCTTTTTTCATACAGTATTCATACGCAATTCTGATAATCTGTTATTTGTTTTCTGTACTATCGTAGTTTTGGAGAAATAAAAAAAATAATAATAAAAAGATTATTAGTTTTCATCCAAATTTCATACGCTGATTCCATATATGTATTCAGTTTTTTGTACCTATCTTAGTTTTCGAGATATCATGCGGTAACTTCTTTAGTTTTATCATATATAATATATAATATTATATAATATATATATATATATATATATAATATATAAATATATAGTATAATATTATATATATATTCTATATATCAGAGGTGGGCGTTCCGCAATTTAAGTCCGCAATTCGGAATTCAAAATTAATTTGCGTAAATTGGCGATGCATAATTTGAAAAATGTTTCAGGAATTGCAGTTAGCGAATGCCTATATCATTCGCAAATTTAATTCCGCATTCGGCAATTAGAGGACTAACCAAAAAAATTGTGAAATTCAGTGGATGTAAAAATTTTTATAGTCCAAAATTTTGGCCATCTTTTGTACCTCTGGCAGCAAACACCGAAAATCGGTATTTTTTGCATTCGGTATTTATTAAAGTTTTTGTAAAAAAGTAATAATTAACAAAACTTTAAGTAATGCCTGAATAAAAGTTTGAAATCAACAATTATTCTTTACCTTTTATAACAATTTTCTTGAAAGCTTTAAGTTATAATGTATACATTTATGAACGTGCCGCCACAAATTTCAGATAAAATGTATTGTACAGTAAACATAAAATGATGATAACTAATATAAATTGGGTACCCAACATTCGAAAGTTTAACAAGTTATACTATATATATATATATATATATATAATATTATATATATATATTTATATAAATATATATATATATATATATATATATATATATATATATATATATTATATATACAAAATTAATATAAATATTAATTTTAAATTATTTTGAATATTTCCCCAACGAGGAAGAACCTACAAGGGAAGTAATTATCCGGTTATTCGGCCGGATAACAATGATATCCGGCGGGATAACGGATAGTCAAAAACTTGGCCGGATACCGGATAGTTGCCGGTCGGTCCCTATATATAATATATATACTAATAATATATTTATATATATATATAATAAGAAATTTTGCAAACATTGAGGCAAAGGCGGGGGGGGGGGGTAAAGGGGAAGGGGAGAAAAGTAAGAGATTGAGGGGCTCTCAACTAAAGATAAAAGCAATTTGGATGGGGGATGGGGGATAAGGGTGATACAATTAAAAAAAAATCATCCCCGCATCTAGAATAACAAGCCAAATTTTCAATGAAACCTAGCTTTGTTACATCTCGCCGCTCTCTGCGCTTGGTTCATACTGACTAAAATCAAAGGTCAGACCTGTAATTATAACCTCGCACTGCTCTTAAATTTGCCAAATGTCACTAGATAAATGTAGCATAACGTAAATTTAGAAAAGAAACCAAAGATTCCATAACTGAAATACATATAGAACGAATACGACTTATGACGTAACGTATACGTCATCAGTCATACTATTGACAATTAAACGTGACGTACGCGCGTACGTCCTTAGCAGTCATATATATATATATATATATAATATATATATTATATATATATAATATATATATATATATATATATATATATATATATATATATCTATATGATATCCCTATATAATATATATATATATTTTATATACATTTAACTCATTATAAATAAGCTCATACGTTTTAAAAATTGAAGGTGATATAATTTCTTAATTATAATTTCTGTAGCAGAATAACACCCACACACAAAAAAAGAAAAAAAAAAGTAACAAACTTTTCTTTCATGATCCTGTGTTTTGTAATAAAATTCCCATCTTAAGCTTGGTCTATCCTTCATGTCATTGTCAACAGTTGAAACCTTGGCTTCTTTCATTATATCTACAAAAAAATAATTAAATAAATTTAATAGTAATTATTAAATTCAAATTTTTTGACTAGACGACCTTCAACAAGATTTTTCTTTATTTTTCTTTTTAAAAAGTTCACAAACAAGCATTGCCTTATTATTTTTGTTTTCTTCTTCAGGGAATATCTAGTTTAACACATAATTTTATTTCCTTAGTAATTAAAAACTCTAAAAAACACGTGAACACGCTCATCCAAATATGTTATTTGTTTTCCTGTAGAATCCCAAGTTCACACGAATATCGATGGTAATTTACTGAACATGCAATTTCAAATATATATATATAGTATATTAATAATTATATATTATATATATATATAATATAATATATATATATATATATATATATATATATATATAATTATTTATATAATATATATAATATATATATATATATAATAATACTATATATATATATATATATATATATATATATATATATATAGTATACACTTTAATACCTACTGACACCACTGTACAAGGTGTGCATTGGCAAGATTATTTATAAGCTAATTGCTTAAGCTATTGTGTTATGTTGATCTTCCTGTTCCATTTTGAGCATCAATGTAGTTTAAGTCCCGTGGAAGCGGTTAAACTCCTCCGCTTACCCTTATTAATAAAAGGGAGTGTCCGATGTTGGAGCCAACAACACCCCATTTTAGCCCCCACCTAAAAATGGACAAAACGATCACGTGCAATTAGTTCGTGCCCCAATCTCTCGTAATTATTAAAAATTACCCAGTAGGTGGCAAAGATAACTGCAGAGGTGTATTATCACTGAGCTGACAGTTCCAAGAAGCCACCGTCACGAACTCTCCGAGTCACAATGCGGACACCCGGCCTTCCACCATCGCGAAAAATGACTCGTTTGCCACTCAAGGCCCCTAGATAGCCTCCAGACGGCGTGTTAGTAGCCGGATGCGTTACAGGCCCGACGCCAAAGACAAGGTCGACGACGAACTCTCCGAAACAGACACATCCCCGGACCAGTTAAAAAGGACGAGCCATCTTCCGCTTATCTTCCATGCCAATCTACGTCCAAGTTGTGACTGCAGACCACCTTTATATTACCACAAAACAAAGAAAGCAAAACACGAACACGGCAGCTTCAGCTCGAAACTTGGGATAAAACGAAATCCCGAGATACGCAACCCGACCCTCACCGCGACATGACACTCGGGCAAAGACGGCGAGGGAACCCAGTCCCGCTAGCATCCTTTGGCTCTGTTAGTACCATCGGGATTTAACCCAATTTCTTAACAGAAAGTAAGTAGCGCTATGGAGAACCCTTTTGGTCGCCGCCCCCGAGAGCCAAGGGCCACTATGAACGAGACAGTTGATCGTACCACGGAAGACTTAGAGGCGAACGATTTCGGTTTACTCCTCGGGGGCAACGGATACGGTGAAACCAACGGATGAAGTGAAACGAGATGTCAAGTCGCCGTCCGGCACCGCATTTATGTTTGCGAACTCTTCTGACGACCGTCGATACTCGCCACCACATCAGATCGTTGTATCTCAACTTTCCCCCAACTTTCTCCTACATGTCATTGCCAAGAAGAAGTTCCTACGAACAGTAGTAACACCAAACAGCAGCAGCAGCATATTCCACGAGAACTCCGCGCGATCAGCACACCAGACGGCCCCCCATAAATGCGCAAGACCTGAGTAACAGAAGGATGATCAGCACATCCGCTGACGCCCGTAACAAACAGTCCTTAGGTCCCCCCAATCCCAGCATTTACAGGGTACTTAGCACATTTTTCAGTTGTGTGACCGAAAGAGAGCATAAGACCCGTGAACTCAAGCGAATGCAAAGCATTGAAATACGAGGATGGGATACTCGGCCCGGACCCTCAGACCGATCGCTATGATCGATAATATTGGGACTCGGAGGACATGGCACACCCTCTTTTTACAATCTTAGTCCGATGGTAGCCTTCCTTTCTCAGTCAAACGTCCCACTGCGTCTGAACCGTATCTTCTACTACAACATACTACTGAGACAGCTATTGAAATTACTTACTGTTCGCGCATAGTCCGCAACCGAAAGCTTCAGATAAAGAAATGCAGCAGATAATCCCCCTCACCCGCATAGCACATACACTCGAAGAGCAAGGGCACCCAATTCCCGACTAGCTTCCTTTATGCCCTGTAGACTCGGACTAACCCAATTGATTAACACCAAGGAAGTAGCGTTATGGGAAATACCCTTGAATCGCCGTCCCCGTGAGCCAGGGGCCACTTATTAACGAGATTGGGACCGCAAGGAGAACACACACTCAAAACCATATAGTCATTCAGTAGTTTTCGTGGGGGATTCGCGATATGAGATACCAAGTTCGCCTTCCGCCAACCGCATTATGGGCAACTCGTCTGGATCGACGTCGATCCACACCACTCATTCTTACCAGACGTTATACTTTAACTTACTATCGGTGTTCTTCCTCGTCAACCTCCACGTATCTGTAGCTCTCTCACGAACACAGTAGACAAACAGCAGCAAAACAAACAACAACAGCAGCTTAAAAAAAATTCAAACGAGAACTCCCGCATCAGACCCGACGGCCCCCATAAATGCGCAAGACCTGAGTACCGAGGAAGGATGATGCACAGTCGCGTCCGTATAGGAAAATCGTGGACAGGATTATCCGTAGGCACCGTAAACAAACAGTCCTTGATCCCTCCCAAGCCCCAGCAAAAATACAGAGTTACTTAGCCCGATTTTATCAGTGTGGGACTGAAAGAAGAGCAAAGACCGAAACTCCAAGCGAATGCAACGCTGACGATACGAAGGGATAACTCGACCGAGCCGCTCATACCGATCCCTATGATCGTCTTAGTTGGAGTATCGGAGACATTCAAACCTCTTTTTACAATCTCAGTCCGATGGTAGCGTTCCTTTCTCAGTCAAACGTCGCACATGACGTCTGAACCTAAGCAGCAGTAGCAGTAATTTCCCGAAACTCCGCGCGATCACACACCCGACGACCCCCAGAATGCGCAAAGACCTGAGTAAAACGAGAAGATGATGCACAGTTCCGCCCGTATAGGAAAATCGGTGATAGGATTTTACCGATAGCGCACCGTAACAACAGTCCTGGATCCCTCCCAAGCCAGGCAAAAATACCAGGTACTAGGCACGCATTTAGTCAGGTGTGATGAAGAAGACATAATGACCGACACTCAACCGAATGCAAAGCATGAGATACGAAGGAGATACTCGACCCGAGCGCTCATACCGCTCGCTATGATCGATCATTGGGACTCGGAGGAAATTCCAACCCTCTTTTTACATTCTCAGTCCGATGGTAGCCTTCTTTTCTCAGTCAAACGTCCCACTGCGTCTGAACCCTCACAAACGCTGCTGCTGCTTGCTATGCTGATGCTGATGCTGCTAATACCTGTCCGCGCTTAGTATGTTTAAACCACCGAGCGCGCAAACAACGCCTGCTGCACATGAAAGAAATAGCAAAAAGTCGATATGCGGCAACTCCGGGTTACTAAACCGAGTTAACGGCAGCGCTGGCCGTGGCGAATACACTCCGAAAATTATCAACAAAGCCAGACACACATCGTGATAAAGTTAGTTGAAGTACCCCCACATCCGAAACGTTAAATTTCCAGTAGTGGCAATAGCGTAGAGCTAAACTTACCAGATAGTGTATCATGGAACTTTGTAATTACAACCCAGAAGCACCCGCCACGAACTTAACCTAGTCTCAGAGCGGCAGCAGCCCGCGTTCCACCATTCCGAATACTGACTCGACCACTACCATCGTGGCCTAATAGCTACCTCTCTCGGGCCGATATCCTAGTGCGGTTGTCGGTTACGACGCCGACTACGACAGAGAGAGAAGGGAACCCACCTCGCTCTCTTTGACGACGACGGCGGAACCGTCCGAAACAGAGAACAGATCCTTATATAGCATAAATAGGCGACAACGGCAAGTTGCGAGGCTTTCTAAGCATTCTACTCACTATTGCGACTCCGCACCTCATGCCTATAGGCCAGACGCTACATACATTAGCCAAGAACACGAGCAGCCAGCAAAAATCGTCTGCGGCAAGTTCCGGTTAACTACCGAGTAAGGCAGGCGCTGCCTTGGCGAATACCACTCCGCAATTGACCAACACAGCCATGACACACGCACATCTGATACAGTATACCTCTTCAACCCATCTCTGGCAATTAATTTTTCGCAGTAGTGTAAAACAGAAGCCGTACTATCAGATACGGTCATGACAAGCGAAGACACACACATCGTTATACAAGCTAACCCTTCAGACCCCAATCTCTGAATAATTTCTCGCAGTAGGTGGTAAACAGAGCCGCACTGACCAGACAGGTGGATCATGGAACTTTGTTATTACAACCCAAAATTACATACGCACGAACTTAACCTAGTCATCAGCCGCGGCAGCCGCTTCCACCGTCGCAATTTACAAACTCGCCTCCATACATGGCTCCTAATAGCTACTTCGGCGGAATCCGTAGTGGTTGTGTTCGGACGCCACACGACAGAGAGACAAGGAACCCAACCTCGCCTCTTGACGACGACGACCGGAACGTCCCAAACAGAGACAGAATCCCTATGATATAGCTAAATAGGGACGAGCAGCAAGTGGCTTGGTTTCTAAGCCAATCGACGTCCTACTACCTCCGCTACTCGATGCCTATTCTGAAGCTACAGTAGCTCAAAGCACACGAGGCTCCAGCAAAAAGTCGTCTGCGCAACCCGGGTAAGCCTACGAGTAACGCAGGCGCTGCCGTGGCGAATAACACTCCAATTGATCAGCAAGCCAAAAGACACACGCACAACACATCGTGAGGCATAGTTGCCCCAATCTCTGGAATAAATTTTCGCAGTAAGTGGCAAAGAGAGCTAACTTACCAGATAGGTTGTGTATCATCGAAACTTTTCCATATTTCAACCAAGAACATCCCACGAACTTAAACCTAGTCTCAGACGGCAGCAGACCCCCAGGCGTCACCGTCGCAAATTACTGACTCGCCTGCCACTACAATGCTTCCTAATAGCTACCTTTCGGGCGAATCCGGAGTGCGTTGTGTCGCCGCCGACGACACAGAGAGAAGAAGGAACCAACCTCCGCTCTCGTTGACGACGACGACGGAACGCCCAAACAGAACAGAGCCCTATATATAGCTAAATAGGAACGAGCGTTTTTTATGCGAGGTTTCTAGCCAATCGACGTCGCCCCTCCCTTCCTCCCGCCCTAGTATGCCAGCCGAAGCTGCCGTCTGCACTCCTCCGGCCGTGACAAGAAGATAAAACGACGAAGACGACACCGAACTTGAAAGAGAGATCTCTAAGCAACACGTGCAGCAAGAGCGCAAATTGTGTGTAATTAGTCTTCTAGCCCAATCTCTAGTAAAAGTTCGACTTTATAACCAGCTTTTTCGTCATCTATCTTTTAAAATAGATTTACTCATACGGTCAAAGACAGCATTCGACTAACAAGACGAACGTTCTCCCCAACTCCCTGGATGTCAAACACGAGAAGTCGAAAACTTTTACGAGCAGTAGCTAGAAAACTACATGTGCGATGCTCAGAGGTGAATCCTTTCCACACCACGGAACGACGCCTACGTCGCCGTGCTTCTTTGTTATCCGTATCCCACCTTTTCTTTCTACCGCGACGCTTAAATTAAGACGTCAGGATGATGCAAAAAAAAAACAGTACTACGTCGAAGCTTCGCAGAACACGGTCATATCGCGCCATAAAACCGGTGGACTCGGTTTCCGTCATTCAATACATCCACCACCAACGGTCGCGGTGCTCCCCCAGCCCCGCGAACCGCAAAAATATTACCATCTTAACGGACCTGAAAAACTTAAACTTTCCACCGACTTATGACGACACTCAGGAACGAGAGGACAGACAAAACAATAACAGAACAGAGAAACCAAAGAAAGGAGAGAGCAAAACGTTAGCAATCCAGCCAGCCATACCTGACCCTTGTACCGTGCCAGTTGCTTCTTACCAGGCCCTTTTGCCCTTTACATTGCCCTTTGCTTTTACCGGTGCCCTTTGCTTTTACCGTCCTTTTGCCCTGCTTGCTGCGCTTTGCTTTCGCGCCGCCTCTCCACTGTTCCCAGTCTGCCTATGCCTGCTGCCTGCTGCTTGCCTCTCCTGCCTCCTGCCTGGCCCCCGAAACAAACGAAACAGAATAGAGAAACAAAAGAGGAGGAGCGAAAGTAGACAATCCATCCAGCCATTCCCCCACTGCCTGCTTGCTGTCGCCCGCCGCCACTCCAACTGTTCCAATCGCCTGCTGCCGCTCCAGAAACAAGGCTCGCAAAACGTTAGACCGAGAAAGCGACAGGACAGAAACAGAAACAGAACAGAGAAAGAAAGAACGAGAGAAAGATAGCCACCCAGCCCGCCCCTGCTGCGCTGCTTGCCGCGCACTCAAACTAACTTCCACTGCCTGCCTGCCTTAGCGCCTGCCATGCCACCAAACGACGCCTTAACATTCTAGACTTATTTTTATGCGAAGGATAGGATTACCGATGATACAGCGGCAAAAACCACTTTCAGCAGAAGAAGAAGCTGACCCACGCCATATCCAAACGAGCAGGATTATTGCAGTCGGTAGAGGAGTGAACAAACCGCTTGCTTTCCTTGCGGAATCCGTTAACATCATACCCATCCTCCCGGCATATTCTCTCTCGTTCACTCGCGGCAAGTATTCGTACATATCCTGGAACTTAATGTACCCCCGCTTTTAGGCCTCGACAACCACACTTAGCCGCGGGGGAAGCAGAGCCCAAGCCGTTTACGACGCGAAGGAATTTAGTATACCTTTTGCCTGGGCGAACCAACAACCCAGCAAACCACTTCCTATCTCTCCTCCGCGTCCGTATTAACCATGCGCTCGGCCACAATGATCGTCAACAAGAGACAGTTCACCGCGGTGTATCAAAGACACCGCCGATGTCGTGCCCGCCTGCTTGGACCATTTTCTCGCGTGCTTATAATTGTTCAGCGGCATAAAGTACATTTCAATCTTGAGAGGCGGTTCCCCCGGGGGTGACTCTGTGCCAGCACGGCGGTCATGAGGCACTTGGTTTCGTCTTATTAAGGTTTCAGCTCGTGAACATTTCAGGACACTCATACCGTGACGCACTCGCCACATGTCTCATATAATAGATGTAACCCACGTCGCCACAGCAAAATCTTTCCCCCTCCTGAACTGCGTTGCCGCTATCAGGAAATGAAATCCTGGTTTGACCGACGAGAATGGCGATGAAGATGGTGATAACCTACGCGAGAGGCCAATCACCTCCAATTCACCGACTCATTCCGCCGCCCAACGACCAAACCTCGCCTGTGCTGTAGATTCTCTTTCCATTACACTTTGCGCGTACCGGAACCCATCCTCACGCGAAAGTCATGTTTTCCGGCTCCTCACCCTTCCATATACTCCAAACGAGTGCAGGGACAGCGCCTTGTAACTGAGCCGATTTATAACCTAATCATTTTGCTATACCGCTCAGTTAATCGTTCGCAGGATCGTTCAGTCTGTGGACCGAATGTGGCCGAATCACAGGAAGACGCAGAAAGAAAAATCCTCTCCTCTAGGTCCAGCCAGCCTCCACTTCCACGAGACATATCGAACTGCGCCTCTTATAGCCAATGCTGCGAAATACGCAGTAGCAGCTACACCGAAAGCCAGTCGGCACACCGACTTTTACT
Organism: Trachelipus rathkii; assembly: GCA_015478945.1. Taxonomy (NCBI): domain Eukaryota; kingdom Metazoa; phylum Arthropoda; class Malacostraca; order Isopoda; family Trachelipodidae; genus Trachelipus; species Trachelipus rathkii. The sequence goes on from JABUQX010087845.1 coordinate 12,915, forward strand.
AACGAAAGAGACTTCTGCTACTAACTACTACAAGTGACAGTGACATTGCCCGAAGGGATTCCTCATGGAGGGGCGATAGTTCATCTCAACCCTTCATATTATATTTCGGGGGGGAAAAAAAAGGGGCATTTTTTCTCCAAAAATTCCCACAATCACAGAAGTCGGTAGAGAAGATACTGCGATAGCAGCTTTGCAACAGCAAAAGCAGCAGACCCAGCTCCATTTCCAAAACAAGCAGCAGCAGCATCTACTGCGTTCGTAGAGGAGTGAAAGACTACTTACTCGCTTTCGCTAAAGCGTTTATCCGCTATACTAGAGACTACAGTTTTCTGTGATGCCGCTCTCTGCGTTCATGATTACCCTCTCGGCAGCAACTAAAGAAGAGGGAAAGAGCTTTTTTCAGCAGAAGCGAACCCCCAGTTCCATATACAAACACGAGCAGAGTTATTGGCAGTTCGTAAGGAGTGAAAGAGACCGCTTTTTACTCCGTTCGAATGCTAAAGAAAGCTGCTGACACCCTTCCCGTAGAAACTGCCGTGGTATCACCCCTACTTACCACCACTTCCACCCTACTACCCAGAGAGAGAGAGCAGCGCAACAGCAGGGGGCCGCCAATCCTTTCCACGCGACCACGAGGTTCATTGAATCATTCGCCGGAACGAACGGTCTATCCTCTTGCGCGAAGCGGCCAATTTCAATCAGGGAAGGTTTTTCTCCAAATGCATCTTACTCGTAAAAATGTTTCTAGGCGCGCCAGGCCAATCGCCCTAAGAATAACCTTCCCCGACCAGAAAAAAACCACATACTTCAACAAATCGCAGAAAAAGCTCTATTTTTTACCGTAAAAAGCTGGAAAAATCCGCCTTTTTGCTCTAAACGCGGAACGACGAACTGCTTAGTTCGACACCTCTCCATCCGTGAATTTTTCTCTCGATTCATTTTTCGACTAATTCACGGAAATGCTAGAGGGGTAAGCAGAATTTCACTTCCTCGCGATCCACCGTCGTCGTGAGTCTTTATGCCAAGAGAGGGTGACGAGACAACAGAAAGTAATCACGCACCAAGCTAGAAGCCCAAAACCGGACACCACGCGCTGGGAGAGAAAGGGAACCCAACCTCGATCTCTCCCCGTTCTTGACTGACTTGGAAGTACCCTCTTAGCAGCAACTAAAGAAGAAGAGACAGCAGAGCTTTCAGCAGAAGCGGACCCCATTCCATATCACAAACACGAGCAGAGTATTGCCAGTTCGAGGGGAGTGGAAGACCGCTTTTTTGTCTCCGTTCCAACTGCTGAAGAGCGCTGCTGACTGACACCCTTTCCGTGTAAACTTCCTCGAGCTATACCCCTCTTACCACTCGCTACATACCCAGAGAGAAGAGCAGGCGGCCGCGCCCATCCTTTCACCGACACCGAGTTCATTCGAATCATTCGCCGGGACGAAGTCTATCCTCTCGCGGGCCCAATTTCAAGTCAGGGAAGTTTTTCTCAAATGCATCGTTACTCGTAAATGTTTCTAGGCGGGCGAGCAATCCGCCCTAATGAGATAAACTTCCCCCGACCAGCAAACGAACCACAGACTCAACAATTCAAGAAAATCGATATATTTTCCTAAAAAAGCGAAAATCGCCTTTTTTTTTTTTGGGGGGGGGGGGGGGCCTCTAACGGGCAGAACGAGGACTGCTGAGCTTCGACACCTCTCCGTGAATTTTTCTCCCGATTTCAGTTTTTCGACTAGGTCACGGAAAACTGCTAGAGGGGAAAGCAGAATTCCACTTCCTCGCGATCCACCGACGTCGTGAGTCTATATGCCAGGATAGGGTGACGAGACAACAGACAGTCACGCACCAGCTAGAAGCCAAACCCGGACACCACGCGCTGAGAGAGAAGGGAACCCAACCTAGCTCTCTCCCCGTTCTTGACTGAACTGGAAGTACCCTCTTGCCAGCAACAAAAGAAGAGGAGAAACAGCAAAGGCTTATCAGCAGAACGACCCCAGTTCCATACCAAACACGAGCAAGTTATCTGCCAGTTCGGTAGAGGATGGAAGACCGCTTTTGCTGTCTCCGTTCAACTGCTAGAAGCGCTGCCTGACTGACACCCTTCCCGTATAAACTGCCTCGAGTATAACCCTACTACCACTCGCTACTACCCAGAGAGGAGGAGGAGGACAGCGGGCCGCGGCCATCCTTTCACGCGACACGAGTTCATTACATCATTCGCCGGACACTCTACCTCTTGCCGAGGCCAATTCAAGTCGGGAAGGTTTTCTCAAATGCATCGTACTCCGTAACTTTCTAGGCGCGAGCAAATCCGCCTAAGAGATAACCTCCCCCGATAAGAAAACAAACACCAGACTCAAACACACCGAGAAAAAGCTCCAATTTCATCGTAAAAGCGAAAATCCGCCTTTTTGCGGACCTCGAAGCAGGAAGCTCAGCGCCACGCTGCACCTCCCGGACTCGAACCTTCGATTGAGCTTTCACTTTTTTCCGAAGCGACCGCCACCTCTTTTGGCATCTCTCCGGACCTCCGGCTTAGGATCTTGTCGAGAAGCTTGTATCCAAGTGAGAAGGCAAAGTAGGATATAAGCCTTCTCGCTCTACCTACTATTACGTAGGAGAGCTGCGACAACTGTGAGAAGCACACTCGTGTCCCCGCCCAGCATAGCTGGGTCTATCGAGCTTGCCAGCTGACCAGCAGCGCGGTGGAGGTCTCCCATCCCCTCAGTCCCCACGCCTAGGCCTGCGTACACTTCCTGAACGCAGAGAGAGGACTGACATTGACATTAAACAGATGCTCGAACCTCCGCATGTGACACCGAGAAACTCATACTCCCAGGAATGCCTCACCATTCATCATCCCCGTTCCACCTCTCCGCATGCATCTATCTTCTCGGAGAGTGGGAAGCAGGAGCGATGATGGGCGTCTGCCTGCGAGTACGAAGCCTATTGGCACCTCCCTTACCAGGGAAGACCTCTCCTCTTCTCGCGAGGATCGCCAATCTTCAAGTCGGTATTTGGTTAGTCTCGGACTCGGCTCGCCTCGTACATGTTTCTAGAGGCCCAAGCGCCGCCCTCCCGAGATAACCTCCACCCCGCCAGGAAGATCGTCCAAGAGATCAACGGGTCGAGAAAAGGCTCTACTTTTCCTTAAAAAGCGAAAACCCCTTTTTCAGACCTCTAAGCAGGAAAGCTCGAGCGCCACGGCTGCACCCTCTCCGACACCCCGATTTTGAGTTTTTCACCTTTTGTCACGGAAGACCGCCTCGTGCAGTCTCTCCGTACCTCCCGCTTAATACTCTAGTCGAGAAACTTATATCCCACGCTGAGAGGTCAAGGGAGGGACATAATAAGCCTTCTCGCATCATCCTACTACGTAGGAGAGCTGCACAACTGTGCAGAAGACACTCGCTTCCCAGCCCCAGCAAGCCAGCGCGGTCTCAACTCGACTTTGCCCTCTACACAGGCAGACGCGTGAAAGTTCCTCCCATCCGCCTCATTCCCACGCTCTAGCCTGCGTACCACTCCTGAACCCAGAGAGAGACGTGACATTGACATTAACACGGATGCTCGGAACCTCCGAGTGGTGACACCCGGGAGAAACTCATCTCCCGGATGCCTCACCATCATCTTCCCCGTTCCACCTCTCCGCATGCATCTATCTCGCGAGGAGTGGGAAGATGATGTGGCTTCTGCCTGCGAGTACGAATCGTCATTGGCACCTTCCTTACCAGGGAAGACCTCTTCTTCTTCTCGGGAGGATGGCCAATCTTCAAGTCGGGTAAAGGTTTGTCTCGGACTCGGCTTGCCTCTAATGATTTCTAGACGGCGCCCAGGCGCCGCCTTCCGAGAATAACCTCCACCCCGCCAGAGAGATCGTTCAAAAGCTCAACGGGTCGAGAAAAGCCTACTTTTCCGTAAAAGGGCGGAAAATCCGCTTTTTTCGACCTCAAAGCAGAAAGCTCGAGCGCCACGGGCTGCACACCTTCCGACTCGACCCCTCGATTATTTTCACTTTTTGGTCCGAAACCGCCACCTCTTCTGGCAGTCTCTCCGTACCTCCTGCTTAGTATTACTCTAGTCGAGAGAGCTTATCCCATAGAGGCAAAGAAGAGACATAATAATGCAACTTCTGCTCTCCACTTTTACGTAGGGAGCAGCTGCGACAAACGGGGAGAAGCTAAACTCGTGTCCGCCCACACCAGCGGTCGCAATCGATCTTTGCCCATGCTTGACACAGTCAGGACGCGTGAAGATCCTCCCATTCCGCTCAGGTCCCCAGCTCTGCCACACTTACACTCCTGAACGCAAGAAGACGTACATGACATTAACACGGGTGCTCGGAACCTCCGAGTGTGACACCCGGGAGAAACTCATCTCCCGGACTCACCATCATCTTCCCCGGTCCACCTCTCCGCATGCATCCATCTCGCGGAGAGTGGGAAGCAGGAGAGCGATGATGGCTTTGCGGCGAGTACACAGCTTCATTGGCACCTTCCTTACCAGGAAGAACTCTTCTTCTTCTCGCGAGGATGGCCAATCTTCAAGCGGGTAAAGGTTTGTCCCGGACTCGGCTCGCCTCGTAGATGTTTCTAGACGCCCCAGGCCGCCTTCCCCAGATAACCTCCACCCCCCAGAAAGAATCGTCTCAAGAGAAATCACACCGGTCGGAAAAGGCTCTACTTTCCCTAAAAAGCCGGAAAATCCGCCTTTTTTCGACCTCGAAGCAGGGAGAAGCTCGACCGCCACGGCTGAACCCTCTCCGGGACTCGACCCCTCGATTGAGATTTTTCACTTTTGGATCCCGAAGACCACACCTCGTTCTGGCAGTCTCTCCGTACCTCCCGCTTAGGACTCTAGTCGAGAGATGCTTTATCCATGAGAGGCAGGCGTAGATAATGCCGCCCGGTCTCCATTTCACCTTCAGCGGTGCTACAAATTCATAACAACGGTCGCACCAGCAGCCAGCGTCCCACTCAGCCAAACTGGCCACTGTCTAGCGCAGACCGGATATAGTCCTCCGTTCCCGCCGCAGGTCCCACGCTCAGGCCCTGCGTAACCCACTCCTTACGCAGAGAGAGAGTGACATTACATAACACGGATGCTCGGAACCTCCGAGTGGTGACACCGAGAAACTCATCTCCCGGATTCCTCATCATCATCTTTCCCCCTCTCAGCATGCATCTATCTCGCGGAGAGGAAGCAGGAGCGATGATGGGCGCAGTGCCGTCATTACGAAAGCGTTCATGGCACCCTTCCGATACCAGGGAAGATCTTCTTCTTCTCCGGAGATGGCCACATCTCAAGTCGGGTAAAGCCGTTGTCTCGACTCGGCTCCGCCTCGTAAGATGTTCTAACGGCCCAGGGCGCCGCCTTCCCGAGATAACCCCCACCCCGCCAGAAAGATCGTCCAAGAGCGCAACGGGTCGAGAAAAGGCTCTACTTTCCGTAAAAAGGCCGGAAAATCCGAATCCTTTCCAGCGAGAAGCAGCGAACCTCAATCGCAAAGGCTACAGCCTCTCAAGACTCAACCCTTCATCTTGAGTTTTCTCTCGAAGGTTCAGGCCTCACGGAAAGCCGGAGACGTCCTCGCCGTCATCCCCACCAACGCTTAGGGAACTCTAAGTCGAGAGACTTATCCCTTGTAGGACATAATGCCTCTCGTCGCCTCCTACTTACGTAGGAGAGCGCACAACTTGAGAAGACACTCGTTCCCGCCCCTCCTGGCGTCTCATCGATTTTGCTCCCGATGGCAGATGGCTCAATCTTAGTGGATTTTCCCATCCAGCCCCATCCCCACGCTCTACCATGGCGTACCACCCTGAAACGCAGAGAGAGACGTGACATTGACATTAACCACGGATGCTCGAGAACCTCCGAGTGTGAACACCCGGGAGAAGAAACTCATCTCCCGTTCCTTCAACATCGTTTCCTGTTCACCCCCTCCGCGTGCTACTACATCGGGAGTGAGAACGGACGGCGTTCGATAATTTGTGTCTGCTCAGAGAAGCGTCACTTGGCACCTTCCCAGGGAGAAGTCCTCTACTTCTCGAGTAGATGGCAATCTCAAACGAGGGTGAAAACGTTGTCTCGACTGTCTCTCCTCGTAGCACGCCTACAAGGCGGGCCCAGGAGCTGCCATCGCAGGAACCCCTCCAACCGCCTAAAAGCATCGTCACACACTGCAGTCGAAGCAAAAGCTCTACTTTCGTGAAAAGGCGGAAAAATTCCGCCTTTTTCGACCAAAATGCACGGAAAAAGTTCATCACCCGGCTCCACCCTCTCCGGGACTTGACACCCCGATTTTGAGTTTTTCACCTTTGTTCACGGAAGACCGCCTCGTTCCTGCAGTCTCTCCGAACCTCCGGCTTCCCACTCGTCGAGAGAACAGCAATATCACCGTGAGAGGCCACGCAGACATATATAATGCCTGTGAACACTGCCTGAGTCCTGAGGAAGACGATCACAAACAGCTCACAAACACTATCTCCGCCCCAGCGCGGCTTCTCAATCGAAGCTTTGCCTCACTGACACAGGCATACGCGTAGGTCCTCCATCCCGCCTCAGTCCCCACGCCTAGGCCCTCGTACCCTCCTGACCGCAGAAGAGACGATTGACATTAACACGGGATGCTCGGAACCTCCGAGTGGGGACACCCGGGAGAAACTCACTCCCGTTGCTCAACATCGTCTCACCCTGTTCCACCCCTTCCTCTCGCTACTTTACTATCGGAGGGAGGAACACGGTTCGATGATTGGTGTTCTGCCTGAGAGAAGCTCATGCACCCTTCCGCCATGGAGGGAAGTCCTCACTTCTCAGAGGAATGGCCCAATCTTCAAGTCGGGGTAAAGGTTTGTCTGGACTTGCTGCTCTCTAGCCGCTACAAAGCGGCCCAGGAGCTGCCACTCCGAGATAACCCCTCACCGCCTAAAAGTCGTCAAGACCTTGGCAGTCGAGCAAAAGCTCTACTTTTCCCTGAAAAGGCGGAAAATTCCGCCTATTTCACGAAAATCACGGAAAAGTTCGATCACCCGCCTGCACCCTCTCCGGGACTTAACACCATTTTGAGTTTTTCACCTTTGGTCACCGAAGACCGCCTCGTTCCTGCAGTCTCTCCGAACCTCCGGCTCCCACTCGTCCAGAGAGCAATATCACCGTGAGAGGGCCACGGGACATAATAATGCCTTTGAACTGCCTGGTTAGTCCCTGGAAGGATGTCACCAACAGCTCACAAGACACTACTCGTCCCGCCCCAGCCGGGCGTTCTCATCGAGCTTTGCCCTCCTGACACAGGCAGACGCCGTGGAGGTCCTCCCATCCCGCCTCAGTCCCCACGCATCTAGGCCCTGCGTACCACTTTCCTGCACCTCAGACTCAGAACAGTCTTACATTGACATTAACACGGGATGCTCGGAACCTCCGAGTGGTGACAACCGGGAGAAACTCATCTCCCGGTTGCCTCAACATCGTCTTCCCTGTTCCACCCCTCCTCGTGCTACTACTATCGGGAGAGTGAGGAACGACGGTTCGATGATTGGTGTCTGCCTGATAGAAGCGTCATTGGCACCTTTCTCCAGGGAGGAAGTCCTCTTCTTCTCGCGAGGATGTCCAATCTTCAAGTCGGGGTAAAAGTTTGTCTCGGACTTTGCTCTCCTCGTAGCCGCTACAAGGGCCCAGAAGCTGCCACTCCGAGATAACCCCTCACCCTAAAAGATCGTCCAAAACCTTGGCAGGTCGAGCAAAAACTCTACTTTTCCGTGAAAAGGCGGAAATTTCCGCCTTTTTCGACCAAAATCACGCAAAAGTTCATCACCCCGCTGCACCCTCTCCGGGACTGACACCTCGATTTTGAGTATTTTCACCTTTGCGTCAACGGAAGGGACCCCTCGTTCTGCAGTCTCTCGTACTCGGCTTATCCACTCGAGCGAGAGCAATATCACCTTGAGAAGGGACCCACGCGAACAATAATAATGCTGTGAACTGCCTGCTTTATTCCCTGAAGGAGTCACCAACAGCTCACAATGACCACTACTCGTCCCGCCCCAATTCCGGCATTCTCATCAGCGCTTGCCCTCTGACACAGGCAGACGCGTGGAGTCCTCCCATCCCACCCATCCCCACGCTCTAGGAGCCCGCGTACCACTCCTGACCGCAGAGAGAGACTTGACATTGACATTAACACGGGATCCTCGGAACCTCCGATGGTGACACCGGGAGAAACTCATCTCCCGGCTGCCTCACCATCATCTTCCCTGTTCCACCTCTCCGAATGCCTCTATTCTCGGAGAGTTCGAGCAGGGCGCATGAATGGCGTGTCGTACTGCCTGCCCTGACTGAGAGCAGTGGTAGCATAGACTCTCAGCTGCGTGGTGAGATCCTACCGAATCCACCTTTAGCCCACGTCTAGCCCTGTATACCCTCCTGAAATACAGGATAGACGCCGTGACATTACATTGTTGCTGATACTCGACTCTCTCCGAGAGTGGTGGCTGTCGGCACGTGATTACTACTGCCAGGCAGCCTCAGATGCCTCTTCCTACTCTCCCTGAGCTTTAATATTGTGTAATAGCGAGAAAAAGTCAATCACACGCCTCCCTGTTCGCCGAACCAGGTATGTCCTGTTCTCAACTGCACCCCCCTATATCAAGAAGTTGGGCAGAATATTCGTCATTAATAATGTGGGGAAACACTCGTACTTTTTTTTGTCGATTTTGATAGAAAATAACATCTAAAAGCTTGAAAAGCGCTTTAAATTTAAAAAATAATTTTATAGAAAAAAAATTTTCGCGGGCCCAGCTACCCCTCTCTTAACATAATGCTTCCATCGCCCGTAACCACCCACCGTCAGCAAAATATAGTCAAAAAATTTTGGTGTGCAGTGCTTAACTTGAAATTTTTGCATCCTACAAACTTTTAGAAATTACCTCTTTAGTAAGTGAAACAAGTTCCTAATTTTTTTTCGAACAAACAACTTTTTATTCTTTTGTGCAGCGCCTTAACGAAAAAAATCAAAAATTCAAGTGAACGACCAAATTTCGACCAAACCAGACTTCCGGAAGCCACGTTCAGACAACGGTTTGAAATGCCCGTTGCAACATTTTTAAATTCCCTATATAAATATTTTCCGAAATTCTGTGGTGCAGTGCTTATTGAAAAAAATCGAAAAAAATCTAAGTCCCCCGACCAAAATTTCGACCAAACCAACTTCGCGAGAGCAGCACGTTTCAACCCGGACGAGTACATGGACAGTCTCGTTCCGAGACACTTTGCTAATCCCCAGCCTTTTTTCTCGGACCAAAATTTTTTCTAGTCCCCACCGGCAGAACGAAGAAAAATTCTAGTTCCGACCCCAAATTCGAACCAAAACCAGAACTTCGGAAGACGCGTTCAGACCAGACGAGACGGGTACGTCGTTGTCGAGACATTTTTAAATCCTATATTAAAATTTTCGAAAATTCTCCTGGGCAGAGCTTATCGAAAATCAAAAATTTTCAAAGTCCCCAGACAAAAATTTCGACCAAACCAGACTTCGGGAGAGCACGTTTACACCAGACAGTACGTGAACCTCGTTCAGAGTCACTTTCTAATCGCCACCATTTTCGACCGACCGAACCAAAATTTTTCAAAAAGTCCGCACTAATCGAGAAAATTCGACTCTGGCGCCCTATGGAATCCCCTTGTCAGCGCGCCGAGAAATACCCTCCCAAAATCCAGTTTTCACGGAAATCTCGCGCAGCAAACTTCCTTTCCTTCCCGCCGGAACTGCGTCGAAAGAGGAGATTTCTCAGGCAACAAAGCGCGAGATTTTTCCAAAGTCGGATTTTGGACTGAGAGGGGATATTTCTTACCGTGGGCGCCATATGCCATCCCCTTGTCGAGCCGCGACGAAATACCTCCCAATCCCAGCTTTTCACGGGAACATCTCGCGCAGCGGAAAAACTTCCTCTCCTCCAGCCCCCGCCGTGACTTAAGTCCAAGAGATTTCTCGGGCAAACAACGCGCCGAGATTTTCAAAGTCGGCATTTTGAGTGAGGGGATACTTCTTTACCGTGGCGCGCCATATGATCGCCCATTGTGCAGAACGCGGCGAGAAATAACCATTCCCAAATCAGGTATTCACGAAAATTCTCGCGCAGCGAAACTTCCGTTCCTACCCAGCCGCGACTCAGGTCGGAAGAGGAGATTTCTCAGCAACAACGCGCGAATTTTCCAACGCCGGATTTTGAACTGGAGGGAATATCTCTTCACGCGTGTGCCGTCCATATGGATCGCCCTGTCGAGCGCGCCGGAAAATACCTCCCAAATCCAGCTTTTCACGGGAAATCTCGCGCAGCGGAAAACTCCACTCCTCCAGGCCCCCCGCCGGAACTTAGAGTCAAAGAGAGCTCTCGGGCAACAACGCGCCGAAATTTTCCAAAGCGGATTTGACTGAGGGATATTTTACCGTGCCCCATATGATCGCCCCTGTCGAGCGCGCCCGAGAAATACCCTTCCCAAATCCAGCGTTTTCACGGGGAAATCTCGCGCAGCGGAACCTCTTTTCCTTCCCGCCGGACTCAGGGTCGAAAGAGAGCTTTCTTCAGCCAAAACAACAGCGCGAGATTTTTCAAGTCGATTTTGGACCGAAGAGGGATATCTCTTACCGTGGCCGGCCATATGATCGCCCTTGAGCGCGGCCGAGAAATGCCTTCCCCGAATCCAGGTTTTCACGGAAAATCTGGCGCGCAAAACCTCCTTTCCTTCCCGCCGGGACTCAGGTCGAAATACGAAGATTTCTCAGAACAACGCGCGAGATTTTTCAAAGTCGGATTCGAAAACGTATTTCCGCTAAGTCACCCTGAGCTATGCGTTCTCAGGAATCAACAGCACGCTGGACTTATGCGAATTTTTCAATTTCGAAATCCCAATAACCCGGACGGGGCAACTTCTTGCCGTGGGGCGGCTTCTATGATCGCCCTTTCGAGCGCGCCGAGAAATGCCCTCCCCAATCGGGCTTCACGGGAATCTCGCGCAGCGAAACCTTCCTTCCGTCCCGCCGGAACTCAGGTCGAAGAGAATTTCAGGCAAACAAACGCGCGAATTTCAAATCGGATTTGACTGAAGGGGATAGCTCATTACCCTGGGCGCATATGATCGCCCTTCGAGCGCGACCGAGAAATGCCTTCCCGAATCCAGGTTTTCACGGAAAATCACGCGCACAAACACCTCCTTTCCTTCCCGCCGGACTCAGGGTCGAAAGAGGAGATTCTTTGCAAAACATACGCGGGAATTTTCCAAAGTCGGATTCGAAATCGATTTCCGCTAATTCACCCTGAGCTATGCAAAATCTCAGGGAATATCAACAAGGCAAATATAATTAATATTAGTATAAAATTTTTCCAATTTCGAATCCGAAACCCGGACCGGAGGGCAAACCTCTTGCCGTGGGCGTCTCTATGATCGCCCTGTCGAGCGCGGCCGAGAAATGCCCTCCCAATCCGGCTCTTCACGGAATCTCGCGCAGCGAAACCCCTTTCCTTCCCGCCCGACTCAGGCTCGAAAGAGATTTCTCAGCAACAACGCGCGAGATTTCCAAAGTCGGATTTTGGACGAGGGGATATCTCTTACCCTGGGCGGCCATATGATCGGCCCTTGTCGAGCGCGGCGAAATAATGCCTGTCCCGAATCCAGGTTTTCAACGGAAAATCTCGCGCAGCGAACCTCTTTCCATTCCCCCGGGACTCAGGGTCGAAAGAGCAGATTTCTCTTGCAACATCGCGGGGGATTTTCCAA
>JABUQX010087846.1:0-20000 GCA_015478945.1 Trachelipus rathkii
TTATTGCTTCGGTATTTTTATATAATTAAGTACGTTAAAAAGAGTGCGTCGAGTGGAATACTGATAAAGGTATAATATCACTTATAGATTGGTGAAGAAACAACTATAGATGTGCGTTAGGTGAGTGGGGTAGACATAATATAGGATTGTGTGGTTACAATAGCTCCGTTTCTTTATCATTGGAAATTAGTGTATTCAACACACATGATTCTTGAGAAATAGACCACCACTCACTTCATAAAACTTATTATATTTTTGATCGCGTACGGGATGGCGATTATGCAAGGAGAATATAAAAAATTAATAATTATATATTAGTATAATTAAATAAGAGCTTCTTAATGAAGTGATAAATTGTTGCATACAGCGCGTTTAACTTACGTTTGTATAACATGGAAAGTTTAATAGGCATAAAAATAACGTTGATATCGCGATATTTTTCAAATTATCGTGCTCAAGGGGAAAATATAAGATATGAGTAGAAATAATTAAAATAATAAATTAGAGAGAAAGATAGATAAGGTTGGATAAAATTAAATTGCATATAGTTTAGGTTGGGTCAGCTAAAACATAATAAAATTTAATTTTTCTCTGTAGATGGAGTCTACTAATATCAAGATTAAAGAGTGATAGTTGGTTTGCAGCTGAGCGTGCGCATGAATGTTCGCCTACGAAAATTGTGATAAAAGAAAAATTATTGGGGGCTCACATGCCTTATGGTTGGTAGGTCGAAAACTATTGGGTGGATAACTTGGGAGCTTTATCTGTACATGAACTATTATGATTATTATTGATTTTATATTTATATAGATCTATTTTTTTTTTTAAAGTGCAAAAGTTATTGTGTTTATAAGATCTTTTCAATTCCTGCAAATTGTGCGCTGAATTTCAAAAATGTATCGTTTTAATGGTAGCTATCATAGATTTTTTTTACATATCTCAGTATAGATGGACGATGTTGGATCTGGAAGGCTGAAGCTATTTAATTAGAAAAGAATATCGAGGTGGGGATTAGGAGGAATATGTTTAGAATGGTGTGAAATATTGAGAGTATGATATAATATGAATGCTATTGGTACTTCTATAAGGGTGCACTACTATTTAAATATGGCCGGCATGAAATAATTATGGTTCTGTTGTGGCGACTCTTGAAAGAGAGTTATAATGAGTAGGAATTTGGTAAGAGAGAGATTTGGCAAGGTCTATCTCTTTAATATAGTGTTAGTAAAAGGAGGGGCTTTGAATAATATAACAGTAAATACTGAATTATATATAATATCGAGTCGAGACGTTTCGCTGGAGTAAATATTTAGTAGAGTCCAGCGAATTGTTATGGATTGTGAGTCCGAGGGACCAATTTGCGGACTAACACAATTGAAAGGAAACTTGCCCATTGCGATAACCAATTTTGAAATGTCTGTAGTATTGAAGTTAGCGGATGCATAATGATGCATTTGAACGCAAGTTGAAGGAACTATAAAATATGAATTAGTGAGAAGTTTCAGTGGATAGTGGTCGAGAATTTATAGTCCACAAATTTTTACGCGTGGCCATCTTTGTAGTTTGATAGCAAACACGAAAAAATCTTTTTTTTTTGGTTTTTTTTTTTATTCTATAGAAAGAGGATCATAGTAGTAATACGCTAGGTCTTTGTATGATTTTGTATAAGAGTATTTAGGAAGTGGTTATATAGATATGATATATAAAAATGATATTGAGTGTTACTATAATCGATGAGAAAGGGCCACGGGTATCTGTAATATCGGAGCATATGAAGTGAGTTGTCAGTCAGTGTCACAGCTCTCGTATAAGAAGTTATGTACAGGAATCGAATATGAACCAATTATTCGTGGTAGCATGGTCGCAATATATAATATGTATATGTGAATGTAAAGGGACTAAGCGGTATTGTATTTTATTGTTCCAAGCTCTTAGCGAGAGTTCTTTAATCACACTGAGGGTAAGTTGTTGTTGTGCGCCTTGATACAATTCCTGCTCTGGATTTTTGTACTTGTAATTTTTTCTCCCTTTACATAGTTTTAAAAGATAGATAGTAAGTCTTGAGTGGTTTCTCTTTTTTGGTATATATAAATTTCTGAAAAGAAATCGTGCGAGTATAAGTAAATAATACAATGCTTAACACGTTAAAATAAGCAGTGGTAACACATTTAGATATAACGTTTTACAAATATAATTTGAATGTTACGAGGAGAATAATGAAGAATTAGATTGAGGTCTTAGGTGGATGGTGCGTTATAATGGTGTCTTGGATAGCGTAAGTAAAGGTTATAATTGATAAAAAAATAGAGGGAATTTTGACAACAGATATATTTTAAAGAGTTATGTCGAATTGTGTTGTGTCTTAGGTGAAGAATAATGAGGGTATAAATTATATTTGTAGCTAGATATTCACAAATGGAAAAGTATGTGAGATGGTTTGGTCATATGGAAAGGATGAATATAAATTATGTTTGGACCCACCACATTTTTTATGGTTGATACGCCCGGCATGGTATAGTGGCACAGCATTTTCGAAGGTAGAGAGGATGATCAACTTGACTCAGCTCGGGAAGACAGTCACCCTACATGAATGCAGAAGAAAATAAGAATGGTATAAATTGAGAATCACTCTAGGTAGTACTAGGAAATGTTTGAAAGGAGGAACCTTCGAGGAGTAGTATGTGCGAGAAAGGATATAGAGATGTTTTTATATGAGAGGATGAAATGGCTGAAGGTAGGATTGTTCAGAGTATCTATATTATCTAATAAAGTATGGGTTAAATGGTTGTGGCCCACTTGGGCCAAGGGATGATACCTACTTACTTCATTTGACGATCTACCCATCCACATAGATGAGGGTTCAAAAATCTAGCTGAATCTATAAATTCTTCCTAAATATATAATAGTCATAATCTACACATATGAATGCACTTTTAAGGGTGGAATTTTTACTGACTTAGCGTCATGAAGTCTCACTAATTAATGTATACTTATAAAGAGGTGGTATGCGGTATAAGTATATGATCTAGGAGCTTTATATATCCTTTTCGACTTATGTCAGTTCTCCTAGCTGCTCTTTCTTTTTCCGATGCATCGTTACGGTGAACTCAACCTTATAAAATATACTATCTCACCCATTAACCTTGGTCAAAATAGAAGGAACAGTAATAATATAAGTAAGAAGAACAATATATATATAATATATATCTTTCATTATATATATACTATATAATATAATATATTATATTATAATTCTATATATCTCATATATTATATTAACTATATATATTTAATACTATATTAATTTATTAATATATTATTTATTATATATTATATTATATATTATATATTATATATATCCTATAATATATTATTACTATATATATAATTAATATTTTATATATATACTATATTATATATTTTATATTTTTTTATTATATATATATTATTAATATTTTTTCATATATATTAATTATTATGGATATATTCTATCAGACGGGATGATCTTAATAGTGTAGTATAAAATTAATTAATCACCGGTTATACCCCCGGTATGCGAGGATTCATGAGAATTATCGGACACCGAGTGATAGCTAGTATACAACTTGGCGGACCGGTATCAGGTAGTTGCCGCCTATCGTCACCCGATTATATCATTAATTAAGTAATTAAGAAATTAGAAGAATCCTATTTTAAGTAGACTGTTAATATGGTTCTGTTATAAATATACTGATTTCTATAAATTAATTTTGCTTTTATTTTATTTTTACCCCTAAGAATCCTCACAGTAGAGTATATCAGGCAAACCGATAGGAGGATAAGTACATGAGGTTTGTATACTCATTTATATATATATATATATACTACCGGACAAAATTAATGCATTAGGACTAATTCCCCCTACCTCCGGGGAGGGTCTCCGAAAACCCTAGTGAGCTTCATTGTAGTATTTTAGGTGTGCAAAGAAGAACCCGTACACTAATAATATCAAAAATTACTATAAAAACGTTTTTTTTGAATCAATGCTTTGAAATTGCATTATTCGGTGTTTTGCGACATGGTATTTATTCCTAGGTTTTTTTCAATAGTTTTTTTCTAGTTTTTATTTCCATTAATGTTTTTTACACTAACAAGATGGCTATAATGATTTTCGCTGTAAGGTATATACATATCATGATATTTCTTCAAAAATATGAAGATTTTCTAATGTCTCATAATGATAGTCAATAATTATATTAATTTGATTGACAGTGACTACGTATTATTACCAAACAAATTAATCATTTCTTGTATCTAAATTATCAATAAATATGTTTTGCTTCGGGAGTGTACAAATTTGTGGTTGGTATCAGCCATTAATTTCATGTTGGTTGTTTTTATGGTGAATGGATCTTCTACATTTTTAATTAAATTTATAACTGTATGTAGTGGATGAGTTAGCAATGTGTATAATATATACATATTTATACATTTATTTTAACATATGTATAATTATAGTAAGTTTCAATAATGACGATGAGATTCAGATGAGAATCAGCAAAGTGGCTTAAGGGGTTTGTGGAATTGTAAAATAAACTATAAAGTAATAGAGTATTCAATTAGTCAAGCCAGATTTTGTTATGTAGAGGACGAGATGATATGATCTAGTGATACTAAGTTTAATCGAAATTATTTGGCTTGGATCTAATTCTTTTGTATTAACTAATATCTTATAGTCCACGACTCTCCCATGATCCACAGAGTTATCATAAGAGTTACCTAGATTTCTTTTTCAATGATTTGATGTATAAAACTGGCATCAGGTACAATTAGAAATATAATTTTTTGAGGGAATAGTTATATGGAGAGTATGTATCGTAGTCAAAGGTATTGATTGGAATTTTTGAGATACTCGCATTTATTAATGGAATATTTGACTATCTTAGTTGTGAATGAAATCATATGGAGTATGAGAAATGAGAATTTGGAAGGTATAAACACATTGGAGAGGGGTAGTAATACACTAGAGGGAAGAACTCTCTTTATACATGCTTAAGCTCAGACTTTTGCACTAACTATCTCTCTCGTTGGCAAATTTTCGAAAATTTCCTAAGTATTCTATTTAGATTATTATGAGAATAACTTTAAGTTTTTTATGGAACAAATCTGCATCTGAAGTTACATTTCATGCGAGGATTTTTATGATTATATGATAACATTTACTGCTAATTGACATATTATATGATTATAGAATTTCTACTTGAGACCACACACGTGGCTCATTCTAATTCTGATTAAATAATTATGATGATTTAAACAAGTGATTAGCGTTATACTTTTGTAATAATTGCTGAGGAGACAGTAAGAAAACATTAATAGTAAATATTTGCACACAGTATACAATAACCATATGAATATAAAATTTCAGAAAATATAAAAAAAATATGGAGAAACTCCTCAATGAAAATAATGTATCTTAGAACAAAAGTCGACGAGTGCTTCCACCTTTGTAGTGAAGTTGGACTTAATATATGTTCGAATTGGATGATTATGTATGTAACAATTCACATATTAAGATTACTCTATAATAAAAGTTGTAAACACTGGTAAACTTCCACAAAATTGAAAAAATGAACAAAAAATTTTTTTTGTCTGTATTTCTGTGCTTTAATTTAATTTTTCATGAAAAAGTTACCATTTTATATTTTGGAAAAATAACGTTCTTTTTGGAACAAGAACTAGTAGTAGACTTGTTCTTTATTCACCTTTCCACTAGCACTCCAATCTGTCACCTATCGGGGTGTGGAAGAAAGTACCCAATTTTCTCACTTGTTGCTCCCTAGCTGTGACATCGAGCCCCTAAAATTGGTTCACTTTACAATAATATAATTATATTTTTGTGGAGTCTTTGTTCTTAAATAAAAATATATAGTTCATAATAATTTCTTATTATTTAGGATTTATCTCATTTTATTATTATTTTTTTTTTTATTACTTTGGATAGAATTAAAAAAATTTTACAAGGATTTCCAAAATGTATTCTTTTCGCTGTAGCTATTGTAGGTTTTGAGATTTTTTTTTTTTTTACAGTTTCGCAATAAAATTTTTTAACAGGATTCCAACAATGTATTCTTTTCCTGTATATTGTAGTTTTTGGACGTTGGGTTCGATGATTAGTTGCTGTTTTAACAAATATCCTATATATATATTATATATTATTATATATATATATATATTAATATATTATATATATTTTAATATATATACTATATATATAATATATTTAAATTTATATATATTATATATATATTTATATATCAGGTTGATAAGGTTATTGACGAGTTAAATTATTGATATATGTTAATCTACAATCATTTTGATCTACTACTATATGGTTCTCTTAGTCTAAAGGCTTAAATCAAATCATCAATACTCTTGGATAAAGTCTGGGCAATCGCATTTTGTGGTTGTGCGATAGTCTATCGCAATAGTGTCGAGTGAATAATCTATCTTTCCTTCGGTTTGAATATCAAGCGATGTTTTATCTCTAGAAAGTTCATACTTCTATTTCTCTCTCTCTCTCTCATCTCGTTTTTTTCTACACAGAGTCAATTAATTCATTACAATACTATTGTTTCTCATACGCTATTCGATACCTACGATTTATCATCTTATGTCAGTCGTTAGTCGTAGCTACTCTTTCAAAATTTTGTTTTAGATTGTTGTATTATTACTAAATATTTTCCAATTACTTTACCTTTTTTTTGTTTTTTTATACACTCATCCAGGTTTCCTTTTCCCTTTGTTCTTCATTTAATTCCGGTTGTGCGCAATTAACTATCTGATTCCCTCTTTTTGAAAAGTCTTACTTCTCTTATTTATTTTCTTTTCTTCTTATTTCTTATTTCTCCTCTCATCCATACACCTTTAATATCTTCTTTTTTATTCTCTCTTATTTCTTCTTCTTTTGTCTTTGCTTTGCCTATGTTTTTCTCACTTTGTTACTTCGTTACACGCATTTTTAGTGGCGTTGGTTGACGAAGTTGCTTTTTTTCCTTTTTTTGACTCGGATTTTTTTGCCTTGTTTTTTCGAATTGCCTGCTTCCTCTTTCTTTAGGTTTATTATTCGTGTCCACCTTCGTCTGAGAAGTTTGTTTTTTTTTTTTTCTTGCCCCCTTGCTGGTGCAGTTCGTGTTCTTTTTTGTGGAATTGCTTGGGGTTTTTTCTTTTTTTTCTTTTGTTTTTTCCGGTCTTGTTTTTTTTCGGCGGGGGTGTCGGGACGCGGTCTGACATTTGAAAATCTACCATGACTCAACCGACAGGATAGAGTGAGGCAATCGCGCCTATGTCTGCTGTCACCCTCTAAGTTGTCTTCAAACATTACCGACTCCTGTACTCTGCAGACTCCCTACCCCCCTCCATTCCTATCCATCCAATAACCATCAATAACCTTTTCAAAAAATTATTCTATCTAGGACTCTAACCCGATTTCGAACTCCAACCCGCCCGGCGCCGCTCAATGTTACAAAAAACAAACTCCGGAAATAAAACGACTCTGTGCTTCGATTTATACCTGTAAGCCTTTGCCTTGTCTCTTTTGTCTTATTCCCTCTTAATACTATCCTTTTGCTATTATTGTTATCATCCGGGGGCACTGGATCTCCGCGACTTCCACCACCTCCGGATCGGACTCCACAAAGGCGCATGGGTTAAAAACAATTAACGAAAGTATCATAACTGTAAACAACAGTTAAAGTAACGTAACATTTGAAGTCGCAGAACGTCTACCGTGCGGTCGCGTTACTCACAACGTGGTCGATTGTTTATGTTTTTTTTCATGCCTTTGTTATTTGTTTTTCTACGTTGCATAGTGTCGTTGGTTATGTTTTTTTTTTTTATTTGTGTGTAGTCAATTTGAAGATCTCTAGTTTATTCTTATTTTTTATCGTTACCTGATACGTTCTGTAGTGTTTTTTTTATTTTTATTTTTTTTTTTTGGTTGGTAATTTTTTGTTTGTTTTTCGTATTATGTTTGTTGGTTCGTTTTGTGCTTTTTTTGTTGGGCCGTTTTTTTTTATTTTTGTTTGACTTTTTTTTTTTTTTTTTTTTTGGTCATTTCTTTTTGTTGTTTTGTTTTTTGTGTTTTTATTTTTGTTTTTTTTTTTTTTTTTTTGGGTTTTGGTAAAGTGTTAGTTTTATTAGTTTTTTTTTTTGGTTTTTTTTGTTTGGCCTACTGTGGCATTTTGCATGTTTTCATTTTTATGCATTTTCGGAGTTTGACTTTGCTTTTTTTACCGGTATATAAACGTATATAATATTTATTATTTTTAATATCATATTCTAGCAGTATTATTTCCCTGTTACTTTCCTTAAATATTTTATAAAGTTTTCTCTACTTATTAGTATTATACGCAGTAATGTTATTGTCTGAAGCCCTGAGAGATGATAACTGTGTAATTTCTGAAACTGGTATGTTCTACTTAATTTAGTCAGCGTGAGGTCCGATGCGACTTGATATTCGCCGTGTGATAAGTAAGATACTGATAGTATTGGTGACTGTTCGTGTGGTTTTGTGTTAGTAGCAGGTAGTGCATAGAGGTGGTTTAGGCTGGTTGGTATTAGTCGGGGATTGTTGACTCGTTGGCCTGCCTTATTGGGTGCTTCACGAGGATTGTAGGAGTTATCTCACCAGTGTCTGTTGTTCTTTCAGGTCTTGGAAGCGGTTTCCTTATTGTGTTTTAAGTTCTGTCTTTGTTACTGAAATGATAGATGGTGTTCTAATTTTTTTTCGTATTCACTAAGCATTGATGGATGATATTCTAATTTTATCTTTAAGTTCATATTTGACTATACATAGCTACAATGTGGGAGGTTTGTGCTTATTCCAGTTTCTCTCCACATCACTCTTTTGTTGGCATTTCTATATTTTATTAGTATATTGGCATTATTTTTGTTTTATGATTTGTAATAAGTTGGTCGTGAGTGGCAGATTATATTAATTGTCCGCATGAGTAGGGTACGACTCTTTGACTCCAAATTCGAACATTCTAATCCTTCCACTTAATATGACGTCGATTTTGGGGGTAACAAGAGTATTCATAAACAGCATGAAAATAAAGATTGAAATTTGCCTAAAATTGCAAAGATCCAGAGATTGAATTGAAAGCATGTTAACTGGAAAAAGACAGTTATGGAAAACTGTTAAGTAAACCCATTAAACTTTATTAGTATAATACTTTAACCTTATTAATTGTTTTTTATTTATGCAGCATATTTTCATATTTCTTCATAATTTTTATGATCTACTGTAATTAAGAGGGGCTTGTTATTTGAGGGTATCAATGTTTTTGTGATTGTCTACCAAAGTAACTGTAATCGATAAACGTTAAGTTTATATTACATGTTAATCCGATAGATGGCTTTACACTTTAACCATTCATAAATTTAGATTAAATATCTTCCTTTTAAATTTTCTGGACCTGTGTAATAGGTTACATTCAATTTCAAGGTCTTTCAATAGCTTGCTGTTGACTTTTGGAAACAGAGTTAATTGTTTTCTGCAATATATTTCATCTGTTTTGTATTGGGTTATACAAAAATCGTTACCCCCAATATTATATTCAGATAGATGATGATTGTTAATATTCAGCAGTTAGCTATATAAATATAAGTAAAGGATTTAGGATATAATAAAGTCATATGTTAAATAATACAATCATTCGATAGAAAAGCTGGAGCATTTTCCAGATGGATATGAGAAATCTTAAATTACAAAACGTTATACGGGTTATATCAGTAAAGTCGTCAATGGCCAATATGAGAATAACATTTATATTCCCGCTAAATAACCTCCAAAAAATATCAATTTTCCCCGTCAACATTTCAAGAGAAGACGGGAGTGAAGAAGCGCCGAGGCTAAGAAAGATGGAGGACAACCAGGAATCTTAATATAAATTACATATAGTTAAAATTTACATAATATAATAATAAAAAATTTTTTTTGTGCTTAGGCAGGACGAACACGAAAGCAGATTCTTTCTCTCAGTTGACCTTCATATAGTACAAGACGTTTTGTTTTGTGTCCCAGTCATTTCAGTCAGTGATTGTCCAATCTCAGGCGCAAGCCTGTAACGAGTGACAACCTTAAGTTGGGATCAGAGAAAGACTCCGTATGTCACTTGGATACATTTGATAAAGTAATGATGAAGATGTTGGGGGAAACCGAGGCACAGCTGGGATTCACCTGGTGGATAATTTGCTGAGGAGGGGAATATATGGACACGATGTTTCTTTGTAATTATGAAGGAAATGTACTTATTTGGATTATTGGGATGGGAGAAGAAGATATGTGAATTGGGATTGGGTGGACATATAAAAGGAGGACTTTCGGAAATAGTTTTGGTGGGATTTAATCATTACGTAACGATGTGAATGGGAGCCATATATATCTTGATCTTGTGGTGAATAAAGGATGGTCATTAAGGGTTAGGTGTTTTTTTTGGCTTATTGAGGACGATTTATGAGAATTGTAGGGATGGTCTAAGTGGATCTTATTAATTTTAAATATTCATTACTCTATTCATCAAAGTTTCCAAAATACCGGCGTTGGGGGTGTACAGCATCCGGTAACAAAGGGGATTTAATTTGGGTTTTTATTTAATACCTTACTAGTGGGGTGAAATTAATATGCGCGCTAGTAAAGTGCCTTTTATGTGGAATAAGAATGTGGTTTTCGACTAGTTTTTTCTTTCGTATTGATATTTGGTGTCATAAGCGACTCGACAGATGGTAGGATTTGATGGAATGCTCCCAGATCTTTCTGGTAAGAATACAGGATGCCGAATGGTAGATTGGGCATTAGGGCCAATTTACGGAGGATGCTTTTTTGGTTTAAGGCGTGTGATCTTGTTACGAGGACATATAAATAAATTTGCTTGAGCGTTCACCTTCTTTAACAGCTCCGTGATTTGGGTATGACCCGGGATGGAAATCCCGGACAAGATATAACAGGTTCAATATGGTTGCGGTATTTTGGCCCCAATCCTGTATTTCCCGGCCGTTCCAAGCCATTCGTAGTTAGGAAAATGTATTTACGGTTTTAGTTGGAGTCAGAGTAATGCACCCCTGGTAACAAGCTGGTTATTTTTCGGCCTGAGCATAATCTAGGCTTTATGGAATAAAATGTTTTAACGGAGAAATTTTTTCGATTTATTAAAAAAAGAAACTTCCTCACCCACTGCGAGCAATAAAGGCATATGAGTAACTTTTATAGTTGGTACTCTTTATAACCAAGAGTTTTTAAGCTTTTGGCAAATCCAATCACTCTGAAAAGACATATTTCGGTCAGAATCGGTCATGTTAATTTTATGATAAATAATAATGCACAAATATGAGATCTTTCTAAGGTATTTTTTTCAACAGTCAGTCAGGGACGAAATGATCAGAGTAAATAACGTCTTTTCCTCTTACTTTTCTCAGAGTGACCCACAATGTTAAAAGGTCCCACTATATCCTGAAAACTGATTAAACTATTGAAAAAAAAAGAAAGGGAACAAGATGAAATTCCAATATAGAATTAAATTTTACTTTAGGAAAAAGAAAAATGTACGGGAGGTCGGATCAAAATATTTTTTTAGCAGGTTGCAGTTAGCTTGCTGAATGTTTCTTCAAAACCAATGAGCCTCTCACTTACAATTATTAAATCCAAACATATGATTAATTAAAATATGCATATTATGATGTTGTACAATGTGATTTAGAAGATTTTTGCTTTGTTATTTTATTTTATTTTTACCATCAGCATTTTATCAGGGCCTATGATTTAGAAGATGTTATGATTCGCAATCCTGTATGAATCTGGATTGGACATTGGCAGAAATTCTCTCTCAGCACAACGGAAAATGTAAATAGGGTAAAGCTCGCACTATAAAGTCAACTGTCATGAATGACAAGGCTCGTTAGAGGCGGAGAACGGGTATATATATATGTACATGTAATATATATAAAACTTCCTACTTTAATAAATATATTATTATCAGAGTTCTGTGTTTTCAAAATGATATTATAATATAAAAGTATAATTTGTATAATTCTATTTATCCGGTATATTAACCCTGTATAAAAACGCTTTTGTTTGTTTTTTGGTTCATGCTCACAAATACACAAAGACTTTCTAATACTAGATTTTAAATTTTTTAAATTAGTCTGATTACTTGAAGCGACGAGTGAAACTCTTGACAGAGGTCATTGACCAAAACATTTAATCCCTAGGAGTTTTTCGTTCATAACTGAAAATCTTGCGATCAGTCTACTGTAAAGGTTCTAAGACATCATATAGGTAAGATGTTTTATAGTTTAATAACTAATAGTTCGAAGGGTATTGAAGAGATTAAGAAAAGATGCAAGAAAACTATCTGGTTTGTTAGTTGAGATAAGTCATTTGCTCCCATTATATTGGCTTTTTCAATCAGTAGTTGGACAAACGAATTTTTATTAAATTGCAAGATGAATATTTTAAACAGTGAAACAAACCAAAATTTGGGTTTATTATTTCATCTAGGGATAATTTGTAAATTTATATAAAAGAGAGTTTATAAAAGAGTGATATACGTCTGGTGAGGATATTCTACTGGGAGTAGACATTTGACATTATATCAGGGAATTGGAGAAAACATGTTAACTTCTAGTAGGGGAGAAGGCAATTTGATTTCTAGATTTTATCTTATGGACAAAGTCAAATTCTTTATCAAATGGAGTTAGTGGATACCATTATCTCCCTATTTTGAAAAGGGGAGTCTAGTCCTCCGAGACCAGGGGGAAGAAAATATCAACCGGGGGACATATTGTAAGATTATATTTGGTAGGTGAATACATAAAATTATTTTTAGAGTGGAGAATATCTAGGTGTAAAAAGGTTTGACAATCGACCTGCAATAACCCCAAATTTTCTCTGACAGATCCATAAAGGTCATCAGAAGAGCTGAGGGAGATAGTTGGTTTCATAAAAAGGGAGGGGATGTATAAATTCAACCCCAGTGTTTAGAATTATTATTTAACCAACTGTGTGCTTGTGAAACTATGAAGATCTTATTATTATTGTATATTACATAGAGAAAGCGATAGAGGGGTATTAAATTTATAGGGTATTCATGAGAATCTTCATTAATCTAAAAAAAGGGGTAGTATTTTCGTCAGTGGTTGACCTCGCAGGGTTATACCATGCGCTCTTGGAGAATTATAGGAATATTATTAATGTTGGGTTGATGGGAATCTATTAGGTAACTAAGATGGTTGAATTAGATTCGTCGAGATGGATGGTGAAATGGGAATATACGAGAGTGAGGACGCAGCAGAATTTAACACACCTTTGTGATGAAGATTGAAAGTAGTGGAGACAACTGAGGTTAACTCCTCATAATAATGTTAAGTTTTCCTTTATCCAAGAATTGATCTTTTCGTGAAGATGTTCAGTTGAATATAGTCACTTAAAGAGATGGGATTAAAAGTTAAGAATCCTCAAAATCAACTCCTAATCAGGGAATCATGATATTAGTCGAACAAGGAGGCTATCAGCGATGGAACTCTGATCATCATAAGATTAGCTGAATAGTCCGATCAAGATCGCTGGATTCAGGAGGATTTTTCATCATCCCCATCCAACACTCTCCTCGTCCGAGAAAAATGCATCACTTATTTCTTTATTTCGAGTCAAGTGTATTTTCGCAAATAACCGGGAATCTCAATCCATTCCCTTAAGGAGAAATGGACTTTTTGAGTTCTACTGGGGGATTCAGTAATTTCCTTTGGGATGAATATGCCCATCTATTTTGGGTTTCACGTACACAGGTAAGGGCATCTTCCCACTTATGTGAAATTTAAGACAGTGCTGGCCAGTTATATTCTTTACGGAGCTCTTTTTAAACCGACTTGAGAAAGGTTTAAAAGTTGACACGGAATATGTACCAGCACAGAAAGAAAATTTTGCAGAAGTGTAATATGAAAATTTTGTAATAATATCCGAAGGGAACAGTCTGCACTAAGATGATAAGGATATTATTAAAATTAATATGGAGGAGGAAATAACTGAAGTAACTCATTTTGTTGGAACACAAATATTTCTTTTTCTCGCTAAAAATCTGTATTCTGATAGTACCGAGGGATGAAGGGGAGATATTCTCACATGTTTAATGTTGTGTTTTTGTAACACCTGTTGGAATACCTGGGAAGTAAATTCAGTTTCATTATCAGTTAATATACGATTTGGAAACTATAAGGAAGGAAGGACAACTTGGTGTTCAGTTTTCCGGATACAGGGTCAACGCTGGACTTGTTCGGGCAATGGGGATACAGAACCGACATTAGAATAAATGATCAATAAGATCATGCAGTATTTATTTTCCTTCAAAAATTTTAGGAATTGAATCAAATCATGGCAAATAAATCGAAGGATAGTTGGCCAGAATTTCAACATGGGTGGACGTTATATTGGAAGAATAAGTTATTTCTCTGCTATACTGGCAACAGGGCAAACACGCCTATTACATCTGAAATTACTGGGTTGGAACTAGGATTGTCCAAAATGCTTATATTATAATGAAGAGCTTGTTCGACCTATGTGGGCCAGGATAAATGGAGGGCCAAAATATGCATTAGTAAGTCAAAGAATCATCTATTTAACAGATCCCCAGACGTAGTTCTGTAATACAAATGTATTTTCCAAGAACTATTTGTTTAGAAATGATTTTGTAAATGGTTTGGGTTACTTTGTTGCAATTTATATTGTTAAAATTTTTTCCTTAATTAAAAGCTTCAATAGTTGCAAGGGTAACGATTCATTTTTTGGTCGTATAGACATCTGTATGTTAATATTAGTATTACTACCGATTGTTTTTTCACCTGTATGGTGGGAGACTTCAAGATTGGACCGTGGGTTCAGTTAAATGCCCTGGCTACACAGTCATTTTTTTTTCTTGAAGATGATCAGTTGCTGCCGGGACGAAGTCAGGTATTAGTGGTTATCCAAGCTATCATCGTAAGCCACGCATCAGAGCAACAAGTCAAGTATATGGGTTATCTCCATGGTATTCCTGTGGAATATAACCGAGAGAGGGCTGAAGGATGAGTTTCAAACCATGTTAACTAGGATTAGGTTTTAAGCATAATGAACAATGGAATCCTTTCTTTGTTCGAAACCATTAATAGCTTTCACTCTAAATGTCTTGGGAATTTAAGAATTCTTTGGACTTGTTCCCTAGTAGAGGGACAATTTCAGAACTTATTATTACTCCAGCCCCACTATCTACAAGGCAATCATAAATGGGAGCATATGATATCAACTTGAAACACGACGAACAATGGGTTATATATCAGCCTGACAATCGAAGTTATGGCGAATGACCATGTCTCACATAGCATAGGAACAAAGGGGATACGAAACTTTATTATGTGATTCTTTCGCATCATGTTTTAAGAAAGATCATCTGGTTTTTTTTCGCATGAGTTTTCATTTCAATGTCTTCTTGCACAGAGTGATCAATCTGCGGGGGATATTCGGTTTAACTGCTTTTTCTGGTGAGATTCAGCAAACCATTTGCACTGACCCTCGATATGAGATACATTGCAGTTCGCAAGGATCAAAAATAGGCGTTGGGGAGCGGCTTCTAGTTGGGTTAGCATTATTCATTTTCTGAGGCTCAAGGGAGATAGGATGATCATCGATATACCTTCTTTAAGCTGCTCCTTGAAGGTACTTTTATAGGCGGAGTTCGATCAGATTACTGATTGGGAGGGGTGCGTTGAGTACATCTCATTCCGCGTGGGGGCATCTACAAAAGGGACATACTACTATTTTCAGTTTTTTAGGGAGATGATGGAGGGGAATTCTAGCTTAATTTCGGGTATTTGTATTGCGTTTTTCTTGCAGAGCTCAGACTCAAGGAACTTATGAATTGCATTTCGTGTCCTCACTCTCTGTCTTCAAGTAATCAAGAGGAGTTATTTGTCCTTCGATCTCATACGTCAAAAATGATTTCCGGTTTCATCCAATAATGTGAGAACATTTATATGTTTTTATTTATTTAAAAATAAATTTTGAACGTGTTATGTGAAAGAACATGTCCACACTCCACACCCTCGTTTTCAGCAATTAGGGAAAGGGACGTAACTTTAAGTAAACTGATTCGACAGTTACATAAACTAAAAGTTATTTTCCCCTCATTAACTGGGGTTTTATTTTTTATTTTATTTTAAGAGTTTAAAATCATTTTTTTTAGTTGTTGAAATTTTCAGTCAATGAAAAATTGTATTTTGTATATTTTAATGTAATTTTGTACAAACATTTCTTTAATACTTCTTTTTTATTTATCCAGTAATTTTGTAGCCATTTTTATTATACCGTTTTCATAAATATTTATTCTCCTTTATCAAGATTATAGAAGTTCCATTTTAAAGTCTTAATTTAGCTTACAAACATAATTCCTTTCAGACATCTTGTTTTGAACACTTCACACAGCATTTTATTATATATTTTCTCATAATCATTAAATTTATAAATTCTTTTAAACTCTAAATTCATAAATTGTAACCAGATTGTTCTTTCAAGCATAACTCTGTCTGTTACCTCGATTATCACTTGAAATCCAGAATTACTTTAACTTAAGCTAGCCGTACAATAGCGACAATCGTCGATGAAAGAAGCTCCGCCCACTTTTTATCGTATGTTTGAAGTTTAGAAAATTTTATTTTTTTAAATTTGGAGAAAAGCAAAACATTTTCGTCAACTTCTTTATTTTAATTTCAGTTCATTTAAATATTTATTTGTTTATGTATATTGTATATAAATATTAATAAAAAAAATTAATTTTCATCATGAATTATATTTTCCATATTTTACAGTTTCAACAAATCTTTCACGTCTTTCATTTAGTGCTTACATTCTTTTCGATAATTTTCCAAATAAAAATAATAATAATAATAATAATAATAATAATAATAATAATAATAATAATAATAATAATAATAATAATAATAATAATAATAATAATAATAATAATAATAATGAAATCTTATAAAATTTTCCAATTAGGTTTCGATATTTTATATATTTCCCATAAGAAAGAGTAAATATCACAAGCGTCATATAATAATAATAATATGCCATAATACATGTAGCAGGACTGAAGAACATGAATTTACCCACATCCATACTCGTAGCGTGCTCGATGTACAATGCAGCTTTCGAAGCTATGGTTAGAACATATATATATTTATATATATACATATATATATACATATATATATATATATATATATATATATATATATATATATATATATATATATATATATATATATATATATATATATATATATATATACAGTATATATATATATATATATATATATATAGTTATATATATATATATATATATATATATATATATATATAGTATATATATATATATTATATATATATATATATATATATATATATATATATATATATATATATAAACAACGCTACTTCAAACAGTAATTAACAACACATTCCTAATAACATTATTCAAACAAATCAGTTCATTACTGTAATAGAATTCTTAAAAGCTTTGGTCAATATTTGATAAATTTTGTTTGAAAAATAACAAATAAATGAGTAAATGTGTGCCAACCGTTTCAGAGATTGAAGGAGGCCTATTATCATGTTTGCTGATAAAGAGTTTGAGTACTTTGATTATTGGGCTTTCTACATTAGCACTTTGAGTGTGATAGAGATACGGCTTTTATTTATGTATTTGCTTCTTTATTTATCTAGATCATCGTTTTCCAAATGGAGTTGCGTGAGAGGGTTCCAGAAAAATATGTTAAATATATTTATATTTTGAAAATATTTGGGTCAGGTACTCTTTCAATGCGCAGCATTTGTATTAAATTATAATACTGTGGTGTGAAACCACTTTAGTCTTATTTTATCGGGAGACAGATTTTAAATTTAAAAAAATATATATTTAAAAATATTTTTAAAATTCAGAACATTCAACGGAGCTGTCTGCTTGTGTATAGTTATAACAGCACGGTCGCACTGACTGGAGTGGACAGTTTAGACCTTAGACTCAGAGTGTGACCTGGCACTATGGTACGGACTTTGCACTGCGTTTGCGTATACTTCTCGGTCATCCATAATATTTCATAATTTCACAGTATTCTCTACTCGCGCTGTACTCACACTTGTGTAAACGTGCTTGATTTTTTTTTTTTTTTAATCTTTGCATTTCATTCATCCGCATTGTGAAACAAAAATGAATTCAACGCTATACGCAAATTTTAAATTGGTGATATTTAAATTAATCATGAGTTTATATAATTGTTTAAACTGCGGAACTTTAAAGAAATCTTCAAATCTTTCGGCACTTACAGCAACTGAGAATAAAGATACAGCGAGAAATCAAGATAACAGATTTGAAGCAGTTGAATCTCCTATTTTCGAATTGTGTTACAAATGGGAAAAGTCGAATCACGAAGCGCCGAGTTTTAAACAATCTTCTTCTCAAACTAAGAAAAGAAAATATGATGACACCAATTTGTCATTTGGATTAAAAAGCTACGAAAATGAGCATTGTCCTAAAGCACAATCTTCTCCTCAAACTAAGAAACGAAAATATGATGATAGCAAAATGTCATTTAGATTAAAAAACGATGGAAATGAGCGTTGTCCTAAGACACAATGCCTACTCTCCATGAACTCTTTGCCAAACAGTTCTTTAGCACCTGATAAATTACTTTGTCATTTAAAGCAAAACAACTCAGAGTACAAAGTTAAAGAAGACTTTGCTTACCGTAAAAGAAAGCTTGAAGAATTTTACAAGGCTAAAGGATTCAGGACAAAAAAAAATACATCTGAGAACGAAAACGGCACAGAGACCTCTTACGGGGTAAGTTATCGCATGGCACTCGCCCCAGAAGTACACACAATTAGGGAATCTTTAATAAAACCATATGGAAAAGATAGTGTCTGATATTTTAAATGAGGAGTCGTGAAAATGTTGAAGTTGTACCACTTTCCAAGAACACAACCCCTCATTATTATTATTATTATTATTATTATTATTATTATTATTATTATTATTATTATTATTATTATTATTATTATTATTATTATTATTATTATTATTATTATTATTATTATTATTATTATTATTATTATTATTATTATTATTATTATTATTATTATTATTCTCGATGGAACTATTTTCTCGGTTGTGTCAATATAATGAGTACTCACTGCAATTAAAAGGATCCACTGACGTTGAAGGTCTTGTAATTTTGCTGTTTTGTTGTAAGGTAAGATTTTGGTAAAAGGATCGAAGAAGATTTTCTTCAAGGTAAAAGTTCACAAACTCATGTCACTGGTGAGAACGTCCTTGACTGTAATCCAAAACTTCATGAGCAAGCAAAATATAGGTTGGGACAAATGTGTTAAGTACAGGGATGATGCCAAGGCATTGGTTGGAAAGTGTCAGACGTTGTGACACGAATAGAAAACGAGGAAAGCGCCATCAATAGAAACTGTGTTTTTCACAGATATATACTGGTTGCTATTTTTCAATCACACTTTAAACGTTGCTAGAGGAAGCGGTCCAAATTATTAATTTAATTAAAAGTCGACCATTATAGTCATGATTGTTTAAAACTATATTTAAAGATACGTGTAATCACCTCTAAACCCTTCTTTAACATTCAGCAGTCTGGTGGTTTCCAAGAAGTAAAATCCTCGCTGGAATGTTCAAATTCCAACAAGAGTTGGCCATAATTGCATATCTTCCCGATATATTCATAAAATTAAATGAAATATGTTTATTACTCCATGGAAAAAACGTAAACATTTTTATTGCGAGAGGTAAATAAGATTTTCTTGAAGAATCCAAAATCAACTTGAAGAGGAAATTCGCAACAGCATTGTAGATTATCTTCGGAATTTGCTCACATCTCTGTAAATTCGGATTTTCTACTCTTAAATTAAAAATTTA
>JABUQX010087846.1:27500-30000 GCA_015478945.1 Trachelipus rathkii
TTGATATGCCAAAGCAATAACAAAAAATTCGCTAAAATGCCGTGAGCAGAGGACCAAGGGAAAAGGAAGCCCCATTGGTGAACTGAGATAAGGTTAGAAGAATTAACATTAATTAGCCACATAACTAAATCAGCCCCATAACTATGCCCACTGTGTTGGTGATATATATATATATATATATATATATATATATATATATATATATATATATATATATATATATATATATATATATATATATATATATATATATATATATATATTATACCTTCTCACCCCTGGCCACCCTGTCTTCAGGGCTGCCACACTGCCTCAAGGTACTCCGCCACCATGACCGGTCTCCTCTATAGATCTTCCAGGGCTGAGATGTTCCAGATTACTCTGGGTCGAGAGTTATAGCGACAGATTAGAAGGAAGTGAGAAACAGTTTCCGGGGCCAGGTTACAATTTGAACAGATGCTTGATATGGCTTGGTTTAGATTGAATCTGTGTTTATAGTATTGTAGGTTTGGGTGGTGGCAGCATCTTAGTTTGGCTAGGGATGATTAAGTGGTTCTGGAGAGAGACTTGAATTCTGGAGCTATTTCAGGTGGATGTTCGTTTAGTATGTTGTTTGGAGGTATATTTCTTAAGTAGTTTTCGGTTAGGAGTTTGTGGATATGCTTGGTGTATGATGTGTTATTTTGAGGAGGTGGGATGTTGTTTAGAATTTGTTTATAGGATAGTGTTCGAGAGGAAAGAGGTGGCTTAAGTCTGTGATAGGTAGGATTAGAGAGGGCTGTGTGACATGGGTGTTGGGGGTGTTGGGGTTCTGGTGTTTTGGAAAAGAATTGTGTGCCTATCATTTCTAAGTGTTTGTCTATAGGTAAAATTTTAGTTTCTTCGTGTTGATGTTGTTCGGGAGATGTGGAGGGGCATCCTGTTATTATTCTGAGTGCCTTGTTTTGTGTCATTTGTAATTTTCTCATGTTATTCTTGGTCATAAGTGGGTGCCATGTAGGAGAGACGTAATTTAGTGCTGGACGGATAAATTGCTTAAATATATATATATATAGTGTTTATATATATATATATATATATATATATATATATATATATATATATATATATATATATATATATATATATATATATATATATATATTATTTTGCTGTGGTCCTGTCGAACAGTCAGTGAGGACATGCCCTGCAGCAATGTTTGCACTCACTCCTGCTGCAAGTACACAACAGCAGCACAGGTGAATATCTACATCAACACATACAGACTGGAAGATCTGTATCAAAGGGCCTATTCGTGCATATCATTTGTGTACATGACTGACGATTCAGGATGGGAAGGAGGAGACTTTTAGGAGAGTTTTTGCGGCAAGAGAGGGGGCAACTGGGGGGAGTAGAAGAGCATCATGTGGGAGGAATTGTACTAACTAATAAAAAATTATTTAAATCGGAAACTCAAATTTATATTTAAAATATTTCGCAATATATATTTTGTTTCTCATATATATATATATATATATATATATATATATATATATAAATATTAGAGTATATATATATATATATATATATATATATATATATATATATATTATTAGTATATATATATATATATATATATATATATATATATATATATATATATATATATATATATATATATATATATATATATATATATATATATATATATATATATGAGCTTTTCCGTTTGACGTTCCCGCTGATATCTTTGGTAAAAATCAGTCTAAGACCATTTTAATGGTTTATATATGCTTAAATTGTTTTAAATGACTTTCAAAATAAAAAATTTCTAAAATGCTAAATTTAGCATCTTTTGACATGTAAAAAAATGTTGAAATAAAATGTTAAAACTAGCGGAGAAAAGGACAAAAAAATGCTAAATTTAGCATTTTTTTTACACGCTCTGCTCTGCTACCCTAATCTAGCCAAATTTAATTTAACCTAACCTAATTTAACTAAGATAGCCTAATATAACTTTCCAAAATTTAAAAACAAATGCTAAATCTAGCTGAGAAAATGACGACAAAAAAAAAAAAAAAATGCTAAATTTAGCATTTTTTGTTTTAAATTACATAAAATACAATTTAAACATATATTAACAAAACATGAAAAACATGTAAAGGAAAAGGAAAGGGAAATATATATATATATTATTATTATATTATTATATATATATATATATATATATATATATATATGTGTGTATAGTATTATATATATATATATTATTATTACATATTATTATTAAAAATATATCTTATAATTATTCTGTTGCTTTGTCCAAAAGATAAGTATTATTATTCCTATATATATTAGTATTATTATATATATATATATATATATATATATATATTATAATTGTCTTTCTAAATTATTGTATATATTATTATAATTATTATAATTAAATAGATAGATATATATATATATATATATATATATATATATATATCGTGCGTGTAAGTATATGTATACATGTGTG
>JABUQX010087846.1:37500-40000 GCA_015478945.1 Trachelipus rathkii
CCCCCTCCTTGAATAGGGCTCTGCCCGTGAGTGGTGGTGACAACTGTAATAAATATATATATATATATATATATATATATATATATATATATATATAAATAAAAAAAAATATATATATATATATATATATATATATATATATATATATATATATATATAGAGAGAGAGAGAGAGAGAGAGAGAGAGAGAGAGAGCACGAGTAGTAAAAAGTTACTGGAGTCGCCACTGATATATATATATATATATATATATATATATATATATATAAATATATATATATATAAAATATATATATATATATATATATATATATAGAGAGATATATATATATTTATATATATATATATATATATATATATGTTCTCTTTCATATATATATATATATATATATATATATATATATATATATATATATATATATAGAGAATAATAATATAATATATATATATATATATATATATAAATATATAATAACGAACTATATATATATATATATATATATATATATATATATTATATATATATATATATGATTTTTGTCTGGCCCCCCCGAAAAAAATTACTGGATACGCCACTGGTTACAATCACAAATACCTTGACCTTTTCAAACTCAAATTTAACCATTAGAATTCTAGTACTCACACAAGCAAAATCCACCATAGCTCTGTGCCACATGTCACTCATCAAAATCGAAAACTCTTTCTCTCCCCCTCTCCACTCCATCACATACACATTTCACACCACACCACACCACACCACTCATCTTTACTGGTTTCTTTCATTTTTGTTTCAGTCACAGTGAGCAGATCAAATTTACCCTTTCTAAATACATCCATCACCTCTCTCCTCTTCTAATCGACATTTATTCCTCTGACATTCCATGTACCCAAACGATTCATACAATTTCGCAGAAATATGCATGGTCGCTTACGGTGATCACGACCATGTCGAGGCCTGCAATAGCATACCTAGCAAGAGATAAGTGATAGTGGGCAGCTAACCCAACTACCACTGTCCCTTTAGTCGCCTTCTACGACACGCAGAACATAAGCTGTGGGCAATTCTTTCTCCCCCACACACACAGGGATATAAGGTAATGTCTGTAAGGTGTTGTCTGGAAGAGGAGTGTGTATATGAACGCAAAAGGAAACATTATGGGCACTGGATATCATGGGACATACCCTACACACCATAAGCCCAATGGGAGGTACTTCCATCGCTTCTCTCTCTCTCTCTCTCTCTCTCTCTCTCTCTCTCTCTCTCTCTCTCTCTCTCTCTCTCTCTCTCTCTCTATATATATATATATATATATATATATATATATATATATATATATATATATATATATATATATATATATATATATATATATATATATATATATATATATTATTATGCTATATATATATATATATATAAAAGTTTTCGAACAATTTTTTTATGTAAAACGTGTTTTTTTTTTTTTTTTGGGGGGGGGTTGTATATAGTTTATCTACTTTATTTTCCACATATATTGTTTTAGTATTTTATAATATTTTATTATTATTATTATTAATATTATTATTATTATTATTATTATTATTATTATTATTATTATTATTATTATTATTATTATTATTATTATTATTATTATTATTATTATTATTATTATTATTATTATTATTATTATTATTATTATTTAAGATAATTTCTTTTATAATAAGCCTTGAAACAGTTACTATAAAGTACTTAATTTTTAATTATAATGTCAATGTTTGGAACAAATTAATTTTGAGAAATTGTTTTTGCTACTCAAAAGCATACATATTTTATTTTAGCTTGGCATCGTGTTTAATAATAAACATTCACACCAGTGCTAATAGGCAGGCAAATTAAGCAACGATCGAAAATAACTATTTTTCTTAAACTTTTAAGTAATGAAGAAAAAGAAATTAAAAAGTATTAAAGGTTATTTCTTTTTTTTTTTTTTTTTTTGCATTTATTTCTCTCTCTCTCTCTCTCTCTCTCTATATACTCTATATATATATATATATATATATATATATATATATATATATATATATATATATATATATATATATATATATATATATATATATATATATATATATATATATATATATGCTATATATATATATATATACTTACTTCATATATATATATAATATATCTACATATATATTAACCAGTTCAGAAAACGATTATATATATATATATATAATAACAATATATATATACTTCTTCAACTGCTGCTATATATATATAATAACCTTAACATAAATAACATATATATATATATACTATATATATATATATATATATATATATATATATATATATATATATATATATATATATATATATATATATATATATAATCAGTCACCAGTGAAAAAATAATTATCTCAAAGGTATAATAATAATGGCGAGAAGAACTATTCACAAAACCTTAATAAAATTATAACCGAAGACTTTTGTAGGAAATGTGAAGAGGATTGTG
>JABUQX010087846.1:57500-60000 GCA_015478945.1 Trachelipus rathkii
ACACTTAATATAACCTTGCATAATAATTATATATATATATAATATATATATATATATATAATAATAATAACAATAATAATAATATATATATATATATATATATATATATATAATAATATAATAATATATATATATAATATATATAATAATAATAATATAATAATAATATGTATAATAATAATAAATAAATAATATATATATAATATATATGTATGTAATAATAATAATAATAATATATATATAACATATAACAATAATAACCAATAACTTAATAATATATATATAATAATAATATATATAAAGCTAACTATATATAATAATAATAACAAATAAAAATAATAAAAATAATTATATATATATATATATATATATATATATATATATATATATATATATATATATATATATATATATATATATATATATATATATATATATATATATATATAATAGAAGCAAAGAATGATTTATGGGAAAAATAAAATAAGTCTTAGTAAATATATAATTTGGATAAATTATTTGAACTGGAATCGACGTAAATAATAATGGGACGTTCCGCCTCTCCCGAACCCGATCCCGAAACTTCTCAGGCGATGCTTCAATTTCATGCCGGGGAAATATCAACCAAATTCTAAACTATTCACAAATGGCACGCTCGTTGAACACTCAGAGGGTAATGAATGGTGTTTACATATTTTCAGAATATTAGGTCTAATTATATATATATATATATATATATATATATATATATATATATATATATATATATATATATATATATATATATATATATATATATATATATATATATATATATATATATATATATATATATATATATGTGTATGTGTTAGTTATATATATATATATATATATATATATAGGTATGTAGGTGTGTGTGTGTGTGTAATACAATTAACATGTGTATGAGTTGATTATAAATGCTCTAATATCACGCTTTTCTCCTAAATTATTTATTTTTTTCCCCCAATTTGTTCCATCTCGGTCTGTTTCCTCTTGAAGAATAATGTGTTCAAGTTCAAAAACTTCGTAAATTTAAAGAAATAAGAACGGAAGAGACAAAATGAAAACCCTTAACAACAGACTCTGAAGAAGAATAAAAAGGAGAAAATTATCAAATTGTTGGATTGATATTATAATGTGAGAGTTTTTTTTTTTTCTTCGACTTCGACAGACTTTTAAACTGTTCCAAGCGAGTGCGTCAACAATTTAACCGAAGTTCCATGCGAAAACTTTCGAGAAGAAAAGTAGACGAAATATTCCTTCACGCACTCCTAAAAATGGGTTTTAAAAGACGAAAATGAATCCAAAGGGAGGAGGGGGAGTAGGGGGTTGAAAATGGATCCAAGGGGAGGAGGAGGAGAAGGGGGTTTTCACGACGGAAACCGCCGGTCAAAAACGCTGTAGTCCTTCATGGATCATCCGTTCAAGTGCGTTGTTCTGTCGGTTAAATGCATGGATGATTGCATGATTCTTTCGGCGTCCATTTAAAAGGAAGGGTTTTTTAGGGTTTTTGATTTTCACTCTAAAATTCTCACTCTCACTTTTGGGGAATGAACAGGAGACAAAGAGACAGAGAGACAAACAGGTACTTTAGGGTAAATACATACGTACTTCTGTCGTGATTTTTTTTTCGTGCAATTAAGGAGAACTCAATACATACAATCTGTTCTTAAATATATCACGATCGACCCTTATTTCTCTCTCCCATTCATTCCTTTTGTTGTTTCTCACACATTATATATATATATATATATATATATATATATATATATATATTTTCATATATATATATATATATATATATATATATATATATATATATATATATATATATATATATATATATATATATATATATATATATAATATATATATATTTATATATATATATATATATATATATAAATAATTTTCTGTCTCACCACAGCTTATACGGGGGGGGACAGACAAAAAATTTTTTTTATATATATATATATATATATATATATATATATATATATATAATATATATATATATAGATATATATATAAATTTCTATATATTGTATACTCTATATCATATATATATATATATATATATATATATATATATATAATTATTTTAACCTCTGGACTTTATGTTATAAACGGATATGATACTTAAAAATGCGTGAATGACAGTTCTTGCTGCATAATAGAATGCGCAATACCAACTTTACATCTACTCTTTTTTTATTGTGGTTGGCGAAATCATAAAGTACCTAAATATATATATATATATATATATATATATATATATATATATATATATATATATATATATATATATATATATATATATATATATATATATATATATATATATATATATATATATATATATATATATATATATATATCTATATATATATACAATTAGGTAATGAGATTTATGTATTTTATAATTACTTTTTCCTAACGAGAAAAATTGAGATTAATCGTCCGGTGACTGCTTCGT
>JABUQX010087847.1:0-24502 GCA_015478945.1 Trachelipus rathkii
ATATATAGAGATCTAAACAACTAACAATAACTAACTATATAATATATATCTTATTATTATATATATATATATATATATATTATATTTATTAATATTATATCATATATAATATATATATATAATATATAAATGATATATATATATATAAATATATATTATATATATAATTAATTATTATATGGGGTGGATAATTAATAATTATAATAGTATATATATTATATATTATATAAGTAAAAATAATAACGTTTTTGATAATAATACATTACTATATATGTATATAACAATTAATATTTATATATATGATATATATATAGTATATATATTATATATAGTTATATATATATATATATTATATATAATATATAGTTATACTAATTTATGAGTTATAATGTATTATATAACTTATATATTATATATATAGTATATATTTATTATCTAGTATATATATATTATAATATATATATATTAATATATTTATATATTATATATATATATATGCTATATTTTATACAATTTGGGTATCATATAATATAATATATAGTATTATATATATATATATATATATATATATAATATATATAAAATATATATAATAATATATATAAATATATATATTTAAATATATAATTATAATATGATATAATTATATTATTATATAGATGTATCATATATATATATATAATATATATATATATATTATATAAATATTATATAATATTATATATATAAATATATAAATATATATTATATATTATATATAGTAATATAGTATATATAGTATATAATAATAATATAATATAGATATATATAATTTATATGATATATATATATATTATACTTATAATATATATATATATGAATTGAAGAAATTGTAATAGAGGTTCATCTTAAATAATTATTATGTAGAAGCATTATTTTTCATTTTCAAGGTTAAATTAAAAATAATATATATAATAATAAATATCACTAATTGAATTGATATTATTTTATCGGTTTAAAATTAAAAATAAAAAATAAAAATGATAGTGCAATAATAAATATTAAGAATAAAAAAAACTCTACTGAAGGGAAAAAATGAAAACATTTTTACTTCCCCTACTAATTAAGTGTATGTTGGCTGCTTGAGATTGAGAGTTAAATATAAATTTGAACTGAAGAGGCATCACTATTTCAACGTAGGACGGATTTGTTTTATAAATGAAGAACTGAAGTAAACATAACATTTCTCTCGTACAACTGAAGCAAATTTTTTGAAAATCTTACAATATTTCAGTTTTTACACATACAAGACAAAAAAATTAATTGTAACAGATTGAATGCTCTATTGAAACAATTCAATACAGCTCCTTTGGCTAGCACCCTTATAACACGTCAATATGAACTGCTTATACATGCATACACTCGACTTCAACCGACGAAATATTTCCAATCTTTCATTTGGAACTTTAATATACAATAAAATATAATAGTTTGCTTCCTCTTGCCCAATGTTGTGTCTTTTAAATGTGAAGAAAAACTACCAATTGGTGAAAGCGATTCTAAACCAAAACATGATTTTTTAGAAAAACTAAGCAACATATTTTTATATATTCCTTTTATTTTTTCTTGTTGAAAAAAACATCTATTTACAAACGAAAAAGAACAATAAATCAAAAGTCAACTAATTCAGAAGAAGTTCAATATTAATAGGATAAACCCCTTTAAAAATCTTTAAAAAATACTTTCATTAGGATCCAAGTCAAATGAAATGATATCTAAAGGGTGTCTTTGAACAACTGACCTCTTGTCAGTTCTTGTATTCTAATTAGGGCAAAGAAAACAGGTCTTTTTAAAGTATTAAAGCGATCAGTTCTCTTCAACTTTCTATCTAACATATCTTAATAAAATATATTAACCGATCATACCCCTTAAACTACCTTCTAAACAACCTTTCTATATTAAAATATTACTCGTGTTTTCTCTTCCTTTGATCATTTCTTGGAGAGTCACCTCATTTCTTTTCTAAACAAGCTTCTAAGTGGTTAGTTATTCTGAGGATTATTCCAAATCAGAAGAGATGTCCGGCTTGTTTATTATTTAAATTATAAAGATGTAGTTTCGATCATGTACTGAGAACATGAATCACACATTTGAGGCGTTCCCTCTATACAGCTCTTCTAGAAATGATTGATTTTAACTTTAAAACTCATAAGTCTCTTCACACGCAACTCAGTCTTTCCGAAGTCTTTCTTCTAACGGAATAACTTTTTCTTATTTTTTTTACATCTCGCTATCACAATT
The DNA here is from genome assembly GCA_015478945.1 of Trachelipus rathkii. Taxonomy (NCBI): domain Eukaryota; kingdom Metazoa; phylum Arthropoda; class Malacostraca; order Isopoda; family Trachelipodidae; genus Trachelipus; species Trachelipus rathkii. The sequence continues at coordinate 2,281 of JABUQX010087847.1, forward strand.
GTAACTTACTACTAACTCTTCATTCACGTATATACCACTTCAAACCTTCATAGGGCTGTGCAACCAAAAGTCTTATCACTTACTGCCATGTATGATTTGTGATATACTATTTTCAAAATACTTTTGTAGCATCAGGAATAACAAGAATGTTTGAAGATCTTCAGTCTTTGCTCACGGGTTTAATGCGTTTCTTGAAACAAGGAAAATTTTAGCTTTACTCGCATAACCAACGATACACGACCTGCTTTAACAAAAATATGAAACATTTTATTCAAATTTTGTACTCGGAAAGAGAACCAGAAATAAATGTTGTTAAAAACACAAAACAAATCTCAATAATGCTCTTTTGAATTTTATAATTATTTAATTTACTTTGTATCTATTATACGTTGTTGTGTGTGTGTGCGCGCTGTGTGTGCGTGAGTGTCGATTTATGAGGGAGGTGTGTCTGTGTGTGTGAAGGTTGTGTGTGTGAGTGTGTGCATGTGGGTGTGGTGTACTCATCGGTACAAAGCGGGGTTGGTGGGAGAAATAATTGAATCAAAATGCGTTTGTGTTGATGAGAAAATAGTTTTAATACAAATAATAAGTAATTTAATTGGAAATTCAAATTCAAAACAGGCGACTTTCCACAGACAACCGTTATATATTACACATATGGAAAATAGAAACTTGAAACAAATCTTCGAATGGCGAAGTTTTGTATCTGAGTTAATATATCTATTTTTTTTTCAACCACTAAGTTCTAAAAATCATCTAAGAAGGAGAAATATATAGAGAATAAAAAAGAAAAAGAAAAAGAAAAAGAGAAGGAATGAACGTAAATAGATAGCAATATAAAGGATATTAAATAAGACATATTGAAAATTAAATTGTTATAAAATAAGTTAATTAATTATATTTTTATTTTTAATTAACTAAAATAAATCCCTATTTAAATAGATTTTTATTTATCTGTAATTTCAATTTCAAACAAATAACACATCATAGTTTTGTCATAACACACAAATACACAAACAAACTCTCTCACGCAAAAACCAACACCATCTTTCACAACACTCACAAATAAATTCTATCTTCCACACACACACAAACTCTCAAATATGAATGTATTGGTTAGTCTCTTCACTCAAACAATTTCACGGGATTAAGGATATAACTGATCAAAAGGTAAGTAAGTAACAGACACTCAAGGACTAGAAGGTTTACTTGACGAAACCAATTATGCTTCTTCAAAAAATACATAACGAAGATAATCTTAAAAAAAATTATATGAAATACACAAACTAATATTAAAATAAAATAAAATTCCTTAAAGTAGTGACTGATGAAACCATAGCAAGGAATAACTAGGGGAAGAATATTTGTAAGGAAAAACATTTAAAAAAATAATGAATAATAAACCGGAATGGTCTAACAAAGTGTTTTAAATAATTCTGATATGAAAAATGCCGCGTAGAGTGGATGACAATGTGTGAAAGACGCTCTTATTTTTTAACTGTCGGTAGGTAACAAAGAAGTAAACACTTCTTAGGGCTCTCTCTCTCTCTCTCTCTCTCTTCTCTCTGTCTCTCTCTCTCGTCCTCTCTCTCTCTCTTTCTCTCTCGTCGTAACCATAATATATATATTATATATAGTATATATATTATATATATATGATAGTATTATATTTATTTTATAATATATATATATATATATATATACTATATAATTATATATATATATATATATTATATATAAATATATATATATATATATATATTAATATTATATATATATATATAACTATTATATAATATATATATATATATATATATATATATATTATATACTTATATTTATGTATTTTTTTTTTGATACGAATATAATATATATATATATTATTATATATATATAATAATATATATATATAACTAATGATATATATATAGAATTATGTGTGTTACATTATGTTTTTTATTTTGTGTTTTTTGGGTCGCTATATTAGACGCGAGTTTTTTTCAGCTTGCTTGTTGCTTGATTTTTTTTTCTGGATTCTTTTTTTTATATATATATATCATTCAACTGCTTCCCATATCGTTACATCGCCGTTTAAATAGGTTTACATAACAAAAAATGATTCCAAATACACCAAATTTCAGAGAGATGATAAAGAAATAAAAGAGAAATAGTAAAAATCGATACGAGAAGAATATAGCAGATAATGAAAAAAGAATTAAAAGGAGAGATATTATGAGAGAGAAATAGATGATGGATAGAGAGATAGCAGAGCGATACGGAACTTGCAAAGATACAGAGATAAAAATAAAAAATAAAAAAAAGGTGATCAGTCGAAGCCCAGATAGAGAGAGGGAGAGAGCTATTGAGAGAAGAGAATGAAATGGTGCTTTCTGGCTTAGAGAGTATGAGTTAGGAAGAGAGAGAGAGAGAGAGCGAGGAGAGAGAGAGAGAGGAGAGAGAGGGAGGGAGAAGAGAGAGATAGAGAAGAAGAGAGAGAGAGAGTAGAGAGAGAGAGATCCTAAAGAAAGGTGGAAAGATTACACAAGGTGTTGAAGGAACTAAACCAAAAAGTAGAGAGAGAGAAAAAGAGTAAGAGGAGAGAGAAGTGAGAGAGAGAAAAGAGAGAGAGAATGAAATGGTGCAAATGGAGGATAAATAACACTTAGTAGGCAGAGAGAGAGAGAGAGAGAGAGAAAAAGCGAGAGACGATTAAAAAGCGTAAGAGAGAGAGAGAGAATGAGTGAGAGAGAAAGAGAGTGAGAGAGAGAGAGAGTAGAATAAAAATAGATTTAAGGAGGAAAGAGGTATGAGTAGAGAGAAAAAAAGAGACTATGAGAGATGTGAGAGAGAGAAAGAGAAGAGAGATTGAAATGGTGCATGGAGGAAAATGAAAACTTGTAAGAGAGAAGAGACGAAGAGAAGAGAGAGAGAGAGAGAGAGAGACGAGAGAGATGAGAGAGAGGAGAGAGAGTATGAGAGAGAGAGAATTAAAAAAAAGGTCAAGAAGGAATATGAAATATGAGCTAAGAGGGAAAAAGAGATAGAGAGAGAGTGTGACGAGAGAGAAAGAAGAGAGAATGAAATGTGCATCATTGGAGGAAGATGAAAACATTAGTAAGAGAGAGAGGATAAGAGAGAAGAGAGAGAGACGAGAGAGAGAGAGAAGAGGAGAGAGAAGAGAGAGACGTAAGAGAGATTGTAATTAGAAATATAATATAAGAGAAGAAAGTAATGAAGGAGAGGAAGAGATGAGAGAGAGAGAGAGAGAAGAGAGAGAGAGAAGTAAAAGGTCAGTGGAGATAAGAATAGCGAAGAGAAAGAGTGAGATGAGAGAGAGAGAGAGAGAGAGAGAGAGACGAGAGATGAGAGGAGAGGAGATGTAGAGAGAGATCGAATAATGCGATCATCTACAAACAAATGAAAAATATTGAGCTTTTAAAAAGAGACAAAAATAAATGTCGCTCGTTCATAATTACTAAAAAATTCGTGGTGCAGCCTCTAAGAAGAGCTCACAAATCCATCATCCTGCAAAAACTACATACAGCTACCAGGAAATAGGAATTTCACATTGCCTGGAATGCTTGGTTCAAATTTTAGTGCGGAATGAAATCAAAGAAAAAAAAAAAATAAAAAAAAAAAAAAAAAATTAAAAAAAAAATATATCTCAAAACTACATGCTAACACGCAAAACCGAGGAATACATTTGTATGATATCCTCGTAGAAATTTGTGGATAGGAAAAGTAAAAAAAATACAAAATAATCTAAAAAAACTTATTGTTAATAAATTTAGTAATATGATTAGAGGGCCTATTTAGAGACTTTTTAAACGTTACTCGTTAAATAAATAGACTTTCTATTAAATTTTGCTTTTTTTTTTTAACTAAAGATATACCCAAGGGTAAAACCGCAAAGATGCAAGAGTCGGGGTCTCTCCTCTCTCGGGGAACTACGGGGTAGGACTAATTCCCCCCTCCGGTGAGGTCCCGGAACCCCCGCTCTTGGTATTTGGGTGTGCGGGGGTTCCTCCGCCCCTCCCTCTGGGGTATGGAAACGTCCCCCCTGGGTCCCGTCGGCTCGAGCCCCTAAATTGCCTTGTAATACCTTACAAATATACTATATATATACTCATGTCCCAGCACCCCCCCGCCAAAAAAATTAGGCTCATTTTTATTTTTAACGTTTATTTTTTTTTTTTTTTTTTTTTTTTTACATTTTCGAACCAAATATTTTACAAGGATTCCAAAAATGTATTTCATTTCCCTGTAGCTTTTGTAATTTTTTTAGATAATGATTTTTTTTTTTTTTTTTTTTTACAGTTTCCTCGGTAAAAATTTTGCCAGGATTTTCCAGCAATGTAATTCCCTTTTTCCCGGTAGCTGTTGTATTCTTTGAGATATGGATTGTGGGCTCTTCTATATGGCTGCCAAAATCGTTAACCCGCCTATTTTAAATATTTAACTTTAAAAAATACAACTACAAATAAAAAAGATGAATAATTTAACATGGCATAAGAATTTATTATTTATTATTATTATTATATTATAAATATTATTATTAATTATTATTATTATTATTATTATTTATTATTATTATTATTATTATTATTATTATTAATCATTTCATTATGATTCGGATATTATTATTATTATTATCTATTAGTTATTATTATTATTATTATATTTTTATTATTATTATTATTATTACTTATTATTATATTCATTATTAATTATTATTATTAATTCATTATTATTATTATTATTAATTATTATTCATTAATTATTATGATTATTTATATTATTATTATTAAATTAGTTAATTATTATTATTTATTTATTACAAATCAACTTGTGAACTCTGCTATACACCAACTCAACCGACATTATGTTTCAAACTTTCAAATTGTTGGAACTTTAATATAAAAAAAATATATTAGTTCCTTCCAACGTGCTCAAGTTGTGTTTTAAATGTGAAAGAAAGCTTACCAAGTTGTGGAAAGGATTCTAAAACATCAATGGACGAGTTTTTTAGAAAACTAAGAGTTTACTTAATATCACTGTCAATTTCCTGTGAAAAACATCTCTAACAAAGCAAAGAACAGATTAAACTAAACCAGTCACTTTCATAAAGTTCAAGAACGTCTACTTACGACGAAATGAATATTGTATAGATACCCTTTAAAAATTCTTATAAATACGTCTATTATTTGTCAGAAGTCTATAATTGAATAGTATATTATGAAGTGTGTCTTTGGAAAACTTGACCGTCTGGGTCTATGTGTTCTTAGTATTCTTAATTAGGGGCAAAGAGAGAACAAGTTTTGGTCAAACTATAAAGTCCATTTCTTCTTCTTCAGACCTTTGCTAGTTTGTGTACATTATTAGTAGCTTTATAAAGTATCATGCTTCTGGATAGCATTTAGCATTTTTGGGGACATTACTCTTTTGCCCTTAGCTCTCGTTTGTTTAGGAATATTTTTTCGTCGTCTTTCTTTCTTAGTTTGGTCTTTATTGGAGAGACTCCATTACAATCTCTTTCTAACAAGCTTTCTAAGTAGTTGGGTTATTTCCTGAGGCTTAATTCTAATACTACCTCGACTGCTACCGTCAGTTTATTACTTTGATATAAAAGTTAGTTCCGATCTGTATAGATATGATGAAGTGCACATCATTGTAATGGGCAGTGTTTCGGACTCAGTTACTATGCTCTTCCTAGACATGAACTGCATCTTTAACTTTAAAAACATCAGGTAAGCTCTTGCTTAACACATGCGCTGTCCAATGGTTTTCCCGGAGGTTCTACAGCACTGCGCTGTCTGTGGGATCCTTAGCATCGCCATTGCTTTCTTAGATCACAAGATATTTCAGAAGATCAAATTTCAAAATGAAATAAATGTCATTATACATTTTGCCTTCATAATTGACTGATTAGGAGAAGGATATTAATGGATGAGGGACAAATGTTTGAAATTATTTACTTGCATAGATAAGTAGAATTGCAAATTATGAGTGATAGATAACGTTGAAATGATAGATCTCTCTGGTATAATATTTGTTTCAAAAGTATAGATTAAATATTAATTTACTTTAATTAATAATTATTTTCTCACCTAATAAATGAGTAATTAAAAGCTGAATTTATATAAAGCAATGTTTCCGCTCTTTTATTATATTTCTTTTTCTTTTTAAGTTCACTCCTCACTGCTGTTTTCTTTATTTTGAAGGGGGGGGACAAAACTTTCCTTCTAGAGAATTTCTCTTTGGAATCGAACCCTGCCCTTCTCCTCATTAGTTCTATTACTTAAAGCATCCTCTATGTTGACATACAAATTATTGATTAACCAAAAATATCAGCATCATAAAGAAAGAATTCGCATGGAATCAGAGTTTAAGGATTATTTGCTTGTGTAATTCTGTTATGTGGGTAAAGGTACGGGAGCTAAAAAAACTTTGGTGTGTCTACGTCTTTTCGCTCACCTTTTTCTCATAGGGTGCGCGGCATATTCGGTTGGGAGGCGAGCAGATCGCGCGTATAAACCTCATTCCAATACTCAGTAACAGACGAGTGCAGTGAGAGATCGAGGGCGAGAAGTTGGGTACGCTCAGACTCTGGGCGTATAGCATTTATGGGCTTCGGCGTCTTGATACGATGTGTGCTGGTCATTAGTTTGTAGATGGAGCAGGATATCATTTTGCGCAATGCTAGTAGGTGGGATCGGACGACGGAGTAGGAATCTGCGCGGGTAGTCTTGACAGCATGAGAGCCACATGTTCTTCCTTCTAACATACGCTTACGGCTGCGGACACCCCTAGATCATGGGTGGAGTTTCTAAGAGAGAGATATATTATGCTCTGGGCCTGTGGTTGGCGCGGTTATCAGCAGTTTCCCTCGTCGGGGATATTGTTTCCTTATTCATGCATTTGTATACTATAGTATTTGTTTTTTTTTAATTACGGGGCTGATTTGTCCTGTTAAATCTGTCGCTGTCAAAGACAGTAGGTATATTCTATTGATAAGTTGAATATTATTTGTATGAATTCAGACAGAAGTGTCTGTGGGCCCCCCAACCCGATCCCTTCCTGACAAATTATCGACCAGCGACCAATAGGAGCTTTGATGCCCTTATTGATGAATGGTTGGTACTCCACCACCGCCACCATAGACTAAATTACGAAACCAGTTTCAGGACTTCCCGTCTAGATAGCTGTAAGGGCTTTTACGATGGTCTCTAGAATAACTAAATTATGGCTAGAAAGACTTACATAGCTCAGAAATGACAAACATCCAAGACGCATCAGCTTTCATACCGCTCAGACGCGTTGTCCTCTTGTACAGTCCAAGGAGAGGTCAGGAAAGTTACTTCACATCACCTAATCGCGTTAGCTTTGAGTTTATTTACTATCTGACTCGCAATTCGATATCATGTCGCCGACGAGGGTCGCCTCTCGACATTCTAATATTGGATGCCAGGCCCAGGAGCGACGATTGGACACGCGCGTGTAAATATGAGGGAGCGAGGATGGTGCAGAACAATTGGCGCACGTTTCTCTCTCTTCTTAAGTGATGCTTTTTGAAGCTGCTCTTCAAACAACTGAGCAACAGGCTACGCCAATGAGGAACGGTTTCTCTTTTGGAATCGTTCAGCCTCTTAGGATCCAAAGCCACGTACTTGTCTTATTACTACGGCGGAAGATTCTGTCATTTTTAAAACCTGGCGATGTCGGTAACACGTGAAGGGAACAAATATATGCGCCGGAGTTCTGTTAGATACTTCTAAAGACATTCTCACGTCATCTTACAGAAAAACAACGTGCCATTACACCGTACGTTTTAATCCGTTTTCCACTCCACGTAAGAAGAATACCTCACGACAAAGACCTTCGTCTCTACTTATCCTTTCTCTGTGCCTATCTCATCCAAAGGAACTTGGTTTTACCATATGACACACTGTTCGGACTATGCGTCTTCCCGGAGAAATTTTTCAAGTGCTCATTTATGTTGGTACGTCATATACGTCTTCGTTGAGTGTGCACTGTAGGAATAGGAGAGTCTATCGGAGTCGTTCTTTCAGCAATACCATGCGGAACTGAGTGTCGACACGTAGGGAAGTTTCTACGCACTCACTGAGGAGAAGTACATCTTGAGTTAGATAGTTGACCGTACGAGCCTAGTGATGGGCATTTGAGAGCGCTAAATAGCTCTACAACAATCAATCAGCTAATTTCCACTATAAGTTTATGCCAGTTCATTCTCCAATCGTACGGAACTTACACTCCATAATGCTTGTTTGCACAACTTCCATCAATCCTTCAATCACAATTCACCTCCATTATTGATCATTTTCACAAGTAATTTCATATACCTGCAGATTTACTTTCAACTTTCTCACTGTATCCTATTACCTCTTTGGATACCGCAGTATCGCTGTCTCGAATATGCTAATTCTACCTGGTGTTCTATCAAATACGCGCTTGTTTTCTTCTTAACAATCAGAACCCACTACTTGCGCCTATCCACCTCTTTATTTTTCAGATTTTCGGAGGTTTCCTTCGCAACACACCCCTCAGGCCACGAAAATTTCATCAGTCGAATGAAAGTCCATCTCTATTCATTAATCTTTTCATGAAAATTCCGTTTATATTACATTATTCTCTAACTTAACGAGTTCATACTTTATTCTGGAAGAATCTTCCACTCATTCTCCGTTATAGTCTTGCACATTCAATACTCTTACTCAACCAAACTGATGTTTCTTACGGCCATCCGTATTTCGCTGCCTACGTATCCACTTTGTCTTCCTTTTTCCTCTTAATATTATTATTTCCTACGATCTTATATCATTTCTGTAGACCTTGTATCAATTCGCTTTGCTTTTAGCACAATTCAACCACTCCTTCTTTTTTTTACTTTTAACCGCTTCATGCACCTTCATTCATGCGCACATTCGCGTATTGAATCCTTCTACCGTTCGTATACTTTAAGCAGCATGACCCATTGCTTTCTTTCGTGCACTCTACCAAAATCATCTTTCTTTGCATCCAGAATCTTGTTTTCAGTTTCACCTTGTTCACCTTCATCTCTTTATTTTCCAGTGCTCTCACATACTTTTCCTATAACTTTGACAACCTTTGTTATTCTAACTTCTCATCTCTTAATTTCTCCACTTTCTTCTTATTTTTCCTCTCGCATACCATGTCCCCACTTCTTATCATACTAAACACATGATGATCTGATATTCCCATCCCACCCCTTCATTCCTTTGACATCCATCACATACTTTCAACATCTTCACTAATACAAATTAATCATACTATTATTATTATTATTATCTATTATATTATTATTATTTTATATCATATATTATTCGATTATTATGTTAGAAATTTATTCTATTACCTATTATTTATTATCTCAGTATTCAAGATTTCTTTTGTTTAGGATTTTATGGAGTCTGAAAACCATGTTTCTTTATTGCTGAGATAAAATAGCGAAAAAGGAGTTTAAAGGCAAATTTGAATCAGATCAAGAGAGATTCTTCGCAGAACTTATTGAATCAAAATTTCCTTTGGTGCTTCTTCAACAAGTGAGTGATAAGGATTAAAGTCTTTTAAATGGAGAAATTTTCGTTTCCGTGGTGAATGGATGTAGAGGGACGTCGGTGGAAGTGGAATCTTACCGAAAATCAAGACCAGAACATATCCCTTTCAGTAGTAATGAAGAGGTGATAGGATGTGTGTGGGGTTTGATGGTGGAAAAGAAGAAATATGTGTTTTGGGGAGGAGGTATGAGTAGAGTGGGAAGTAGAAGATGGTTAATTTGCCAGGTATAGGTGGGAATTACAGGTTGAATGATTCAAGAATCGGGGCTAGATGGTGATTGAATGGATTTGGAGTTGTGTAACAAAAGCGTTTTTGGAGGATATAGTTCCGAGGATTGGTGGAGAGCATAATAGTACCTTAATATTAGCTATAGGGGAATATAAGAACTATAATAGAATTAGTTTATTGAGTGTTGTAAACAAAATATGGTATTTTGGCCAGAATAGTACGTCAAGTAACTGAAGGACTGATGATTGGTGAAGTAGAAGACGAAAGGTGCAATTTAGAAGTGGTAGATGGATGTGTGGCTCAAATTTTTACATTGAAAAAATGATTAGGAGCAAGAATAAATTGTTTTTAGGGTTTATGGATTTGCATCAGGTGATGAATAGAATTAATAGACAACTATCGGCAGTGTATTGATATATGGTGTTTAGTGGGGGCTTCTGAATGGACTCAAAGTCAGTTTGACGATAGTGAATCATGTGTATAAGGTAAAACTGAGCGTTCAAATTGGAGTGGTTTATGTTTTGTAGCGAAGTGAGGCAGGGTGTGTTGTGTCTCCTGGTTATTAATTTTGTATATGAAGGGGGTTATGAAAGAATTAGAGGTAGGGGTGGGAGGGGAAGGTGTTAGAATGATGGAAAATGGAAGAGAGTGGACGGGCCCTGCTTATTGCATGTGGATGATTTGGTTTTGTGTTTAGAATCTGAAGAGAGAGTTAGGATTGATAGAGCGGTTTGTCAGGGTGTGTAAAAGGAGGGGTTTAGAAAAGTATGTAGATATGAGTAAGGTTATGGTAAGTGAGAGAGGAGTTTTCACGTGTGAAGTTATATTGGATGGTGAACACTGGAACAAGTATTGAGTTTAAAATATCAGGATATTGTTGGATGGAAAGGGGCATGATGACTGCGAGCAATGTTGTAGGGAAGTATAGTATGGTGTAGGTGACTGGATGCATTAAATCTTGGGTGGATGTAAGATTCTAAATTTGAAGTGCGCTTAAGTTTTGCAGGAGGGTTTTGCATATGTTTAAGTAATAAGTAGTGAAACTAGGGTCTGGATAAATAAGAAAAGTATAGTCTAAGAATATCCAACTGTGTTCAGACTTGGACCTAATCTTAGGGGAGTGGTTCGTTAGGTGTGAGAAGAATTTGATAAAATGCAGGAATGAATGCAATTAGAGTTGTGTTGGTGTGAGGAAAGCGCGTAATGAGAGATAAACGAGAGTCATTGAGACTGGTTTGGTACTTATAGAGAAGGATGGATAATAGTCCGTTGGTTAAACAGATGTATAGTAGTGAGCTGGTGCTGGGGAATCGACCGGCTTGGGAGACTGAAAAAAAAGTGGATTTGAGTCAGTAAAGGAAGCTGAGAATGATTGCTAGAAGTTTTTCATAAGGCCGAGAAGATAAAAGGTGCATACAGAAGTGGGATGGCGGGTTTATGAGGGAGGGTATGTTGAGATTTTTCTGACTGGGACGATTTCTCATAAAGGGTATAAATGGGGCGTAGCGTGTTGCGTACCTCACCCACACTAATATTCGGGATAGGAGGTGGTATTTTATATATATATCTATATATATATAATATATTTATATATAAATATATATATATATATATATACTATGATATATATATAATATCATATATATAACATATATATATATAATATATATATATATATATATATATATATATATCCCCGGTGGGGGGATGTTGATTCTTATTACGGTTCTATGTTGTGGGTGAACTTGGGAGATAGCATGGTGGTAAGAACCAATGCTTGGTGAACTTTGTGCATCCGTTCGGTCCCAGCACAAGTTTGTATGTGCGCTTGTCACATATGTATCTTTGTATTCCTCTTCTTTCCCTTTTCCCTTTTTCGAATTCATTATTTGAATCCTCTTCTTCCAGCACAGTTTCTGTCTAGAGTCTTGCTGGGGTTTGGGTTTGGGTTTCTGTTTGGATTTGGATTTGGGTTTGGGTTTGGGTTTCTGTTTGGGGTTGGGTTTCTGTTTGGATTTGGGGTTGGGTTCGGGTTGGGTTTCTGTTTGGGTTTGGATTTGGGTCTGGGTTTGGGTTTCTGTTTGGGTTTGGATTTGGGTCTGGGTCTGGGTTTATGTTTGGATTTGGGTCTGGGTTTCTGTTTGGGTCTGGGTCTGGGCTTGGGTTTCTGTTTGGGGTTGGGTTTCTGTTTGGGTTTGGATTTGGGTCTGGGTTTGGGTTTCTGTTTGGGTTTGGGTTTCTGTTTGGGGTTGGGTTCGGGTTGGGTTTGGATTTGGGTCTGGGTCTGGGTTTCGGTTTCGGTTTCAGTTTCAGTTTCGGTTTGGGGTTGGGTTTCGGTTTCGGGTTGGGATTGGGTTTCGGTTTGGGTTTCTGTTTGGGTTTGGGGTTGGGTTTCTGTTTGGAGTTGGGGTGGGGTTTGGGTCCCGCTACTACTTGTTTATACCCGAGAACTCCTCATGCGAGATTCGTATTCCCGGTGCATGTTTCAGCACCCTACACCCAGTTATGGGTAAGCAACGCACAGGTTATATATATATATATATATATATATATTATATATATAATCTATATATATTATATATATATATATATATATATATATACAACACACATGATAAATATATATATATATATATATATATATATATATATATATATATATATATTCGATAACACACCTAGTGTGGTGTATGTAGTGGTGAGGGGGTCAAGATATTGTCTAGAGTGGCATCTGCGAAGAGATGTGTTGGTGTTTTTAGTTAAAATTTTCCCTTCTGTTTTGGGTTATAATGCCCCCCCCCTTTTTTATTATGTACCCCTATATTTATTTCTGCTCTACTTTTTGGGTACCTCTCTTCTAAAGGCCGAGTATTCCTCCTGGTGTCCATCCCAGTACTAAGGGAGTTCTCTCCTGTACCCCGTTCCCCGTTCCCCGTTGTAAGGTAGAGTACATAATGAAGGGCATATATACCATAAAAGGAAAACCCTGGGAAGAAGAAGGTGGAGGGTTTTTGGCAGCCCACGAATACAAAGAGAAACAAAATAAAAGATATAAATAATAAATAAAACAAAAATGAAAAAGAAACTCCTGATATTTTACTTACAAAGGTTTTCTGCAGCTGTAGCTAAATCTGTATCAGCGACGGAGGTCCTTGATAAGCAAAGCATTAGTCTTTGTGCTAAAGGAAGGTAAAGTTGTTGGACGAGCCCTTCCCGTCCTGTCGAATATCCGTCTGATAATGATGAATTCCAGATAAATGCGGAGCAGAATCGAAAGAATACTTGAAGATTACACAGGATGAATTGGCAAACAAGAAATTAAGGGCATAAATGAAAAAGGGGTAAACTATTAGGTTTATTCTAAGAATGCAAAAATTTATATACGAAAAGCAATCATAGATTCCGAGAGGGAAACTTTGAGTTATCTCACTTTCAGCGAATGGATTCGGTCGGTGTTTGGAAAATTCGATGATCAATAGTTGGAAACGAGAAACATTCAACAAAGAAAACTGAATCGTTAAGAATGCTTGAATCAGAAGAAACTTGGTTCGGTTGAAACTCTTGTTCAGCGTTGCAAGAAATATGCTGAGCAAGGTGAATTATACATTGTAGTGAGTCAATATTCTGAGTAGTTGGCGATGATTAAGCCCGCGTGTAACAACTGGATAGTAAATTGAAGAACAGGGAATTTGCCCACAGAATAGTAAAGGTGGGACGAGCATACTCCAGTGATTCGTTGTCTTCACCGAACTCCTCCATGGATACTTCTTTCAGCGCAAACTTGGGACGTTTCCACGTCCTTGAGGACCAATTATCTCATGATACCCCACTCACTGTCCCGGACCTTTCACAACAGGATTCGAAATCACTGGATAACCCTTTGGATGCAGGCTGGTTGACAGTTTGTTCTCGTCGTGCCGAGAGGAAGGGTAGAGCTTCAGAGGTTAACCTTGATCATCCAAAACCGACCTCCCCTTTAGCCTTGCTCACTCCCCCTCCTCCGCCCTCGCCCGAGCGGACAGTTCTTCCTCCCAAGCTCTGCTCCACTTTCGGAACCTACCTCCTCTGGTGATGATACATTTTTACGTCCCTCCGACTTACTTGAGTCGGACACTTCGACGGAGAGTGTTTCATCGCAATTTCTTAGCTCCGCAGACGTGGACCCGGCACCTTCCCCCTCTCCCACGCCGTCGAATTTCCTACTGTTCTGTTCCACTATCGTTGGGGGTGAGGTGGAGAAGCTGCTGGCTACTTTACATGGGGTCCTCCCTGTTAACTTACTGGATCATACGATGGATCCCTCCACCACCGCACACTTCTCCCTTCTTCATGACCTGCCTATGCCGTCGGGATACACTATCATCCCGCTGGATCCTTCCCATCAGATCACTTCGGTATCAACCGAAGCCTTTCTCAAACGGATAGAAACTATCATTGCTCCTCGCTCATTCGAATAAGTTCTCATCATGATAAAGATTCTTCAATGGAATTTCCACGGATATTTCCCGAACTTTGAAGAACTTACAATTTTAATTACGCATTCACGGCGGCATGCATTTATCTCTAAGAATTGCAGCTTTGCGGACGGGATTTCTTAACTCCTTCCGAATATCAACCACCACTTAAATCCTTCAAACGAGGTGCTCATGACAGAGGGGGTCCTGGAATTCTCATCCATCACTCATTACCTCACACTCTTCAACTGACCACACCCCTACATGCAGTGGCCACCCGAGTCCTCTCTCGGAGTCCTTAACGTTGTGCTCCTTATATTTAGCTCTCCATCTGCAACTTTGGGGCAGGTGAACTCCTCGCTCTCTAGAAACAACTACCCCCGCCAGGGATCCTCTTCGGAGATTTCAATATTCGTCATTCATTGTGGGGACGACGAATAATATACTCAGGGCTCCTGACTTACAAACGGCTGGATACCAGTACTTTGTCCTATATTGATGTCTCTTTGTTTAGTGTCTGCGATTGATTGCTTTCAGTGGTCTCCTTTTGATCATTTATGTGGGAGTGATCGGTCTCTGTGCTGAGATATTCCCTGCTATAGAGGATACCTTCAGTTTCTTTTCGTCCATTGTTATTAATTAAGGCAGCAGAGGTCCATATTCCTTAGTCTACGACCAGCTGCCGGCCTGCCAATTCCTGGTGGTCTCCAGAGTGTTCTCAGGAGAATCGAGTAAAGCGAAAGCTTTTCTCCAATTGCAAATGTTCTCCAACGATGAACAATAAGATTATTTGTAAGGCTGCAGCCGCGAGATCTCGCTGTATTAACAGCCGCACTCGCATGCTTTACATTTGTTCCTACGCGTCGAGAGTTAACTCTGACACACCTTTATCCTCGGTATGGAAGGTGGTACTGAAGATCTCCAAACGCTCCAACAAATCTCCTCCCACTGCACTTCGATTTTACCCCTGGATTTCTGATACTCTTTCGAACCCAGCACCAGTTTCCGACTTCCTCGGTTACAGTTTTCCAACCTACTCTAGTGTATCTAACTATACTGAAAATTTTCAAAAAAATCTGTAACTCTACACCACCTCCGGATTTCTCCCCCAAACGGGGTGAAGACTTGCCTTATAACCATCTTTTTACCCTGTTTGAGTATCGGATTGCCCTGTCGAAGTATAAGGATGGTGCCCTTGGTCTAGATGGCATCTCATTCATGATGCTCCGTCACCTTCATCCGACGGGCTCAGCCTTCCTCTTGGATTTGTTTAATAGACTTTGGGTGATGAATGCCTTCCCCTCCATATGGTCGACAGCTTATGTGATCCCTATTCCTAAACCTGGTAAGGATCCACACGTAGCTGATAACCGACGGCCTATTTCCCTCACTTGCCACACTTGTATGCCGCTAGAGAAAATGGTGACTGGTCGCCTTATTCCTGTGTTGGAGGGCTTGCACGCTTATTCTGACATCCAATTTGCTTCGCCTTGACCATGATATCCGTTAGGCCTTCTCTGCAAGTAACATTGTGCTAGCGGTATTCTTTGACCTAGGGAAGAAGTATGATACCACGTGGAGAACTGGTATCCTCGGTGTCCTCCTCAAGTTACATTCTTTGGGGCTCCGAGGTCAGTTGCCGCAGTTTATTCATCGACTGTTGACTAATCGCTCCATCAGAGTTCGTTGCTCTTCGGTGTTATCTCGATCTTTCATGTTGGATGAAGGGGTTCCCAATGCAGCGTCAGCGTCTTGCTTTTCGCCATCGCTTTCAATGATATCGTCGACTCCATTTCGGACACGGTCAAATGCTCTTTATATGTCGATGACTTTACTTTTGTGTTTCTGGAGGCCGTTTGTCAAACCTTGAGCGTCGCCTCCAGTTGGTCATCAATAAAATCACTGACTGGGCGATTCGCATAGATTTCGGTTTTCCCCTTCTAAAACAAAGGTTGTATTGTTTCCGAAGAAGGGTGGGAGGGATAACCGCCTCCTTCCTCAGCCGACTCTCACCTTAAGTGGAGAACCCGTTCCGGTAGTGTCAGAAATCAAATTCCTTGGACTCGTCTTGAAGACCTCCTTATTCTCCACATATTATGCACCTGATAGCTCAATGTTCCAAGGTTCTTTACCTTCGTCATCTCGCCGCATAGTCTTGGGGGGGGGGGGCCCGACCGCAGATCCCTCCAGCGCCTACACTCCGCTCTGGCTTTGTCCAAATTAAACTACGAAAGTGTTGTGTATGGTCATTCCTCGGCCACCTTACTTCGAACCCTTGATCCTGTCCAAAATGCAGGCCTTCGGATCGCTACGGGCGTATTCTCTAAAATGCTCACCTGAGTTGGCGCTTCTGCGGTTTTCCCGGACCGCAACTTTTTCAATTTGCCCCGACATTCACAGAGGAGCCGGTTGCCATTTTAATAGCACTCTCTAGGATTCCTTTTATCTCTGTAGATGCTTCAAATGTGATTTGCTCTTGACTCTCGTAGTACCATACAGGCCCTTCAATTCCTCTTAAAAAATTCCTCCATCGACTTCACACCAGAATGAATCAGGTCACTTTGTATACAGGATCCCCTCCCATATGGAGGTGGCTGACAGAGAAGCCAAGATGGCTTCATCTTAACGCCACCGAATTTCAAGTTTTGTTCCCCTTAGCATTTTAAAAAAGTAATTATTTTATATTTAATATGCATTCTTATAATGTATTTAAATGTTATGCTTCATACATATAATTTTTTTTATTATTATTTTTATTATTGATTTGTGCAGACACTCCTTGGCGATGCTGGTGAAGAAGAAAAGGGTTCCAAAATGAAAAGTAGTCCAAGAAGCAGACCTCAAACGTCAGTAACGCTTGATCAAACCATTAAAAAGAGTCCTCTAAAAAATCTCAGTTGCAGATTTGTAATTTTAGTTTTTAAAAGCATGTATAATTACTGGAAAGCCATTTAAAGATACATAACAAAAGAAAGTTTAAATGTGCACATTGCAGTTATGAATTTAATTCTAAATCAAGCCTAAATAATCATTTGCTAATCACAGCAATATGAATTGTAAATGTGCCTATTGCAAGTTTTAAAATGTAATCGGAAAGATTACTTAAAAGCCCTAATGGCCTCTGTGCAGTCGAAATATAAAGGTTATTTAATGTGCTGAGCTGCAGCTAGTGCATGTATCGAAAAGGATTTAAAATTCAACTGTTAAATCATTTGAAGAATAAAGTAAAATTGTTTAAATGTTCTGAGTGCAACTAGTGAATGTAATCGGAAAGAACACTTAAAATCACACATTCTTGTTCATCGAAATATAAAGTATTTAAATGCTCCGAGTGCAGCTATGAATTAATCGAAAGAACAATTTAAATCCACATTCCGCTTGTTTCATCCGAAATATAAGGAGTTAAATTTAATGTTGTGGAGTGCACCGTATGAATGCAATGATAAATGAGTTAACTTGTAAAAATTCCCTTGCTTAAATATGAAAATATAAAATATTTAAATGTTTGAGTGCAAGCTATGATGTATCGGGAAATATGACTTTAAAAAAAACAGCATGCTTGTGCATCGAAATACAAAGTTAATTTAATGTGCCTTGAAGTTGATCGAATTCTACTACAAGGACACCTTAAAAAAAAATCTCTAATGTTTCTAGTGCAGATATTGAATGTAACGCATAAATCCCAATTAAAATGCCCATATTTAATAATCATTGGATAATAACGAGTAACAACGCATGTAACCAGGATTATAGTGAAGGCGAAAATTGGCGCTGCAATCGTTCTTGAATGAATTAAGAACCAATATTAGTGATTAAAGTAAAAGTGATAATTCGGAAAAACAGTAGAAGAGGTAAAAGGAACTTGTATGTTATGCAGGGCTGTGTAGCCGGAAAAATAGTATTTTTTTACTCCGGCCCGGCTCCGACTCCGACTCCGACTTCAGTTCTTAATTAATAATTTTATCTACATTTACACTATTAATCTGTAGTTAATAAAAGAGTCAGTTTATGGCATATTGATAAATAAATTGGTTTAGGTGACACCTTTATTTTGACTCGATTTTAAGAATATTAGAAAATGTTCTTGAGTTTGAAATTTTTTTTAGAAATAAAATAAACATTATAATTTGCTTTCTAAACTTTTAAGAGAGTTTCCTTTGATTAGTTTGAAACATTTGTAATATAAGTTTTATTCAACTTTTAATTTTTACAAGTGAAACTGCTTCAGGCAAATCCTCCTTTAACGATGTCAGTTGGTTCGATGTTTAATTATTTTTTCAGATCTGAAGATAAGCACATATCGACACTACACTACTCACTTGAGTGTGAGGCAAAGTTGTAACTGTGTAAGATAATGAAGGATTGCCTCCGTATCTGTTAACATTGATTTCCGTCGGATTTTTCGTTACGACTTTTAATGCCTTATTTAAATAAGGATTTTTAGGTTGAACTTTTATTGAATGACTGTCATTTTTCAATTGCTTTTCTGCATGCTCCAATTGGTCACATTGCTTATCAAAATTGGCTTCTTCATCTGACAAGATGCCACAAGAATTCCTGAAACTGATGACCTATCTGACTCCGACTTGGGATTCCTCTTCGGTAGTGTCATTCCTTATAAGTCTTAGTTCACACAGGGCATACCTAGCTTTTAATATCAGATCTTCAGTGTGAAGAAGATTCTGATCTATGGATCAACATAGATGGGCGGAAAATATTTTTGATTTTGGTTAGCATTCTTCCTTTTCTTCCTTCTTTCACGAAATTTTTGTCATTTGCTAAAATCTCTCCTTTGTTTTCTAATACATTAATTAGATTCTTCCATTTTCTATAACATTTTTCAGTAGTCAAGTCCTTGCTTAAATTTTCTTTGTTGCAAGGTAAGGATATTTTAATCTACGAGGGTTTCAGTTTGCTCTCATTGACTGTTGGGGAGTAAAATTTCAGGTGTACCTCACTTTCCCGTGTACCTCACTTTCCCAGCTTGACACATTAAAAAATTATCTTGATTTTTATGCACGCACTACTATTGCTATTTGTCTCGCCTTATTTATAAGATCTGCTGCCTAGTATGAACTCGTCACTTCATTCGTGCTCTCAATATTAATGTCATTGGAACATAATCTTTTAATACTCTTAACATGTTAGTTCTGATGATAAATAAGTAATACTTCGTTTTGTCATTCAATAAAATCTGTATCACATTCACCTCAAGTTCTTCCTCATTGTCCTCATTTAATTTTTCAAAAATACTGACCATATTTGATGCGTTATCCTTAATTACCATGCTCAGAGAAAGCAGAAATAACATCTTTAGAAGAAATTACTTTACTAGTCATGAGTTGGAGGTGGAGGAATAGCTCCGGAATCCTCTAAGGTGGAATTAGAAGTAAAGGGGTGAGAGAAGAGTTCAGCTTTAGCGGAAGGTGTGTCGGTAGATACTGGAGGAGGGAAAGCGGAAGAAGAAAAATAAAAGTTATTTATTTATTTTTTTTTTGGGGGGGAAAGTGCTTGAAAGGACGTGAGGAAGGAGAGCCAATAAGATTATTGCATTTTCTACGAAAGAAAGTTTTTAGTTTCGAGGAGAATATATTTTGCACGATTCTTGGCTGAAATATAAGTTGCGTGTGTTTCTAGAGGCTGAAGAAGGTAATTCCTGAAGGCGACGTCGTCCCTCTGACGAATAGCACGAGAAGGAGCAGAGTTAAAGCAAGACTTGTTAGGTTTAGTTCAAGGGAAAGATTATGGAATGTTCCACTCTATGCCAGAGAGGAATTGAAGATAAAAATAGGTTATTAGATAAGAAAGTGATTGGAGGAAAGAGTAAGTGGATGAGGATTAGAAGTTACGAAAAGGTCAAGAATGTTGGGTTCATCTCGAGGACTAGCAGAGAGTTGCACCAACTGCTTGAGGTCAGGATAGAAAAGTAGTAGGAAAGTTCAAAATTCTTGAGGAATTAGGAAAAGGTTGAAATCACCAAGAATGATGATTTCAGGCAAAGTTGAAGGAGAGAGAGAGAATGTGTTCTAATTTGTAATTAAAGAAGTCGAAGAATTTGTTATTGTCGGTAGTTAGGAGACAGATATATAGAACAGATGAATTAAGTAGTAGATTAACAGGATAGCTTGATCCCAGAGCTGGGCGTTGCGCCTATGAGCATATGGCGCACTATCAACTCGTAGGCGCATAGGCGCACAGCCAATTCTCTGCGATTATAGCCTCGCCTATGAACAGGAACAAAGCAATTTTTTTTTTACTTAGAAAGTTAGAACTTAGAAGTCAGTTTTAATTTTATATTCTAAAACAGTTGTAACTTATATATATATAATATATAAATTAATATATAATATATATAATATTATAATATATATATACTATATTATATATATATAAAATATATTTATATCTATAAAAAAAACATGTAAAATATATATATATATATATATATATATATATATATATATATTATATAATTATATATATATATATATATATATATATATATTAATATATATATATATATATATAATATATATATATATATATATTATATGATATTATATATATTTATATGAAGGGGTTATGTCGCTGTTGAGAACACACATTCATTAGCTGAAGACTAGATGATGTGGAAGAGAGTGGAGCTTGTCGCCGATGAATTGGCGTTTTCGTCGCGGGGGCTGCTTTTGGACTCATGTGGTGGTCGCAAGCCCCCTTCCAACAGACGCACAGAATCCCCCCAGTTGACAATGTCGCGAGCACACTCCGCTCTGCACACCTGGAAGGACGTTTGGTCAGATGAGAGGCAGGTGTGCACACATTAAAGCCACTGAGAAGGCTTCGGACGCATACTACTCTGTACTCCTTACGTGCAGTTTTGGTCCTGGCAGCCTGCAGTGAGAAGCACAGGTACAGCGTTAACAGGATGACCGACAAGAGCAGGCGCCCAGCAGAAGAAAACTTGAATTGATGTAATGCCGCGTTGAACGAATGTGGTAAAACAACTCTACAACGAAATGTCTTACCACGGCGAAAACAACTTTGAGAGAAGATGGGATGCTGGCTGGTGTTCGTTGTGCCGACTCCAATGGCACTAGTCACTCCGGTGGTCACCATATGAAGGGGTTATGGTCGCTGTTGAAGAACTACCTTCATTAGCTGAAGACTAGCATGATGGTTGAAGAGAGGAGCGTTTTCGCGATGAATTGGGTTTTCGTCCAAGGGGGTGCTTTGGGACTCATCGTGTGGTCGCAGCCCCCTTCACCAGACCCACAAATAATATATATATATATGATATAATATATATATATATTATATATATATAATAGTAATATATATATAATATATTATAATATTATAATATATAATATATATATATATATAATATATATATATATATATTATTATATATATATATATATATTTATATTCTATATTATTAATATATTATTAGTATATATATCATAATATATATATATATTATATTTATATATATAATATATATATATATATTAATATTATATATATATATTTATTTATATTTATATATATAATAGTTCAGTAGTTCTTCAACTACAAATATATTGGCAACTATGGCTCTGAAAATTTGCAACTTCTGCAGCGCTCGTGCTGGACCTCCTGGGGGAAAACATGGACCACAAGGACATGAAGGAGGAAGAGGACGTGTAGATTTAGTTTACGTTTTTTAAACTTCAAAATTAATAATGTTTTTCTTCCTTATAAAATGCTTTTATTATCGCACAAAAGTTTACTTTGGAAATAATTTAGCGAAAAGTCGCAGACTCTGATGTGAAAACAATTAGGCGCTAGGGCGCAACTAGGTCGCGGCGGACATAGTCGCACTCAAAAAAGTTATAGGCGCGCCCAGCTCTGCTTGATCCATAAGGTAGAAAATTCAGATAACTTAAGTCAGAAACACGAGA
>JABUQX010087848.1:0-17137 GCA_015478945.1 Trachelipus rathkii
TATTTATATAGGGTTAATACAAATTTTACTAAATTAAAAATAATCTTTTATATATATACATATTAATTTATTATATATATTATATATATGATTCAATATATAATATCCGCAAGTAGTTTAATTCATACTATTAGAATTATTATAACTAACAAAATGGTTGTCATAATATTTAATTTTTCTCCTTTGCATTTTATTTGATTTATTTTAACTGGTAATGGTAGAAATTAAATACCTTATATAATAGTAAAACATAATTATATATATAAATATTATGTATTATAATATTAGAACTAATAATGAATATTAAATTTGATTTATTTGAAATAATTTTTTTTTTATATAAGCACCAATACGCTTAATAAACTTACTGAATAGCACACAATTAGCTAATATTTAAAAACTTTAAATATTTAATAATTAAAAATTTAAATAATTAAAAAGTTATTTAAAAAATTTATATCGATATTTTCAAATCACACTTATAGTATTATTTAAATTAATTATATAGAATAACTTTTTTCTCTTTCATCACCTTATTTAAAATTTTAACTATTTTTCATTATTTATAGAAAAACTTCCAATACACAATAAGAAATTAACGTAAGAAAAAATTTTGACTTAATGATACACGATTTAAAATTCTCGGGAGTTACAAAATTTAATTTATTAAATTGATTTCAACTTACGTTTGTATTTAATTAATTTATTCAAAAAATTATTTATTTATTGTAACATAAAGTAAAGAAATTATTTTCATTTAAACCATGAGAAGATATTATTTTTATAACTATTTACCCTAAAACCATTATATAACCGTTTTCTCATTAGCATATTATTAAGTAGATACCTATCAGTTATTAAATAGTAAAACCTCCTGATATATTTATTATAGATAAATAACGTAAAAAGGTTGTTTAGAAAAAAGTTTGTACTTATATGATTCAAAAAGACAACACAACTCTTAATACTCAACTGTGTATTCATAGTAATTTACATTGTATTTTAGGTATTGCCTCATATATTCTGATTAACATTAAATCTATAATAAGATTTTCTTTTAAATTGGTTTATTAAAATTTTTATTTATGTATGTTTTAGCCAATATGCTCTGTATTAAGGTTCTTTTCAAACTGTATGTTAGATACTTTGAATTTGTTTAATTATTTTTATTGGTGTTTAAAAACTGTAATTATATTATAAATTGTTATATTATAATATTATATTTATAGATTATTATAAATTGGTACTAATTTTACACCTAAATTTAATATTCATTGATGGTATCTTTGAAAGAGGTTTTAGATAATACTGTAGCATTAATTTTTTTTAATTCTTCAAAATAAATACATCAAATTTTATGCTAATGTAAATATAAAGTATTTAATTTTACTCTTTATTTATTTATAATTTATATAATTAATATTAAATATGAATTACTTGTTATTTAGTCTATTCCCGTGTAAGTATATTAAATAATTCTCATATCATAAGTTAATATTATTTCATATATTTTTTAGATGATTGATTAAGTAAATTTCAAATCGTTTATAAATTCAGACTAGAAGTTAATTATTTAATATCTTATTTGTTGGAATAGTAAACGAGATTTATAAATAAAAGAAAAGGTTCTTCGAAGGGATCATCATTCAGGGAGTTCATAATTCTGATTATGCTGGATAACAAATTATTATAATTATTTTTTAACTATTTAAATTTGGATTGTTTATAATTTTGACACTATTGATTCACTTCATTTTGTTTAACTTATAAACCTTGGTTCTATCCCGCATTATTAAAGGGATATTGTGAACGGGTCTTGGGGATCTTCATTCTTATTTATGAAGGTTGAAATAATAATCTTTATTTGTAATAATTTATTGGTAATATGAAACGTATAAATTTATGGTATCGTCAGTTACAATAATATATAATTGCAGATAGGTATTTTGCAAGCAAATAACTACAGTACAGGTAAATAATATACTGATTTGTATATATATGATTTTCATTAAATTAACTTTTTGTTTTTGTTAAATTTTTATTTGATACAAATCTTTTTATTTTTTATTATATTAATTATTATTAAATATTTAAATACTTTCTTTTTGTAATTATTATTATTATTAATTATTTATTAATTTTAACTCACCAGAAGGAAGTCACATTTTATTTTCATCGGCGACAAAGCAAGCAGTTATTTAAGAGTTTATGACCGTTTATAGATTTTAAGATTCTTCATTTCGTTTTTCCTTTATGTAATTATTTTCTTAATTTCGGTTAGAAATCTCATTTTATTTTTATGCAGTGGCAATATTCAGTTACTTTGAATTTGTATAGATTAATAGAACTTCTAATATGTGTAATATTAAAGAGTTCGCTTTTATTATATTTTTAATGTTCTTTCCTATGAAATAAGTCTTAAGTTTAAAATCATACTATTAATAAATAGAACTTTAGTTGGTATAATTGTATGTATTGAAAAAAAATAAGTTTACAGGTTATTTTTTAATAATAATGTTATTAAACATAATTGATGTTTGGTTACAGTTTTATTTACAACGCTTTTAGAAATATTAAGTTTTTTTAGTTTATTTGTTTTATAAAGAATTTAGTATATGGGAAACATGTTTTTATTACCAATATGTTTCTTAGTTTAAATATGTTATCATTTTTGTATTATTTATTGGTTGATTAAAAATTTATATTATTATGTTAGTTAAGAATAGTTTTTTTCTTCAGAATAATATTTACTGTTATATTTATTTTTAGAGCTTTATATTTAATATATTATTGTGGTTATTCAAATTTTGTCTCAAATTTTTTAATCTTCCACATTTAGGGGGCTCGAATACATCCCTTCAAATATTATTATTATATATATATTTAATAAGTTATTACTATATTAATTTATATATATTACTCACATTTAATTTCTTGTCCCATTTATATATTAATATCGTAATAATCAGTTTTAGAATATTTGGTAATTCTACTTCTAAATGTTAGATATATGTATTTTAAAATTGTTGGGTAATAACTTTTATAACTAATATTATTATAGGTATAAGTAATATGCGTACAGGAAGACCATTCTGAGGGTTAATCTACAAACGTCTCGTATCAAGGCTTCTTTCTCCCATATTATTTATGTAATCTCTACTGTTAGTTATTTCTGTCTTGTTGAATGGTCCCCTCTATATTCTTATGTTCTTATTTAAGATCTATATAATTATCTATTTTTTAATTGGATTACAGCAAATTGGAAGGTGTAACCTCTATTCTTTACTTTAAATACATTTGTTGTGTGATTCTTAAATATATATATTAGTTGGCACTATTTTTGGTGGTTTATGTCTTTGTTACTGGGGGGAAATACTTTATATAACAAATTATATGTTGTAGTTAAGCAGTATAATAACTCGATATGATAAATATTTGTTTAATTTTTTAAGAAGTTTATTATCGTATCATTGTTTTCCATATACTAATATTATTATTGTTTTTCATTACATAAATCTTTGGTTTAAGTTATGGGATTACTTCTTTCTCCGATTAATTTCATTTATGATAGTTTTTATACAATATAATATAAGATAATTAATTATTTAATTTTTAAAAATACACTTTCTCTTATGTTTCTCCCAAGTGTATGGGCTACCTAATTCCTGAAGTTTTTACAAATATTTATTCTCCTATTTGTATAGAAATTATTCGTAAAATTTAGGTTAAGTGTATAATTAATTGTAATATAATTTAGGATATTTATATATTATTATTATTATTAGATATAATGGAAATATATTTAGTCCATGTTGCAGCACCATTAATAATATAATTGAATTAAATTATTAAAATTAAAGATATACAGAAAATTTAAGCTTGATAGAATAAACCCAGTTTCAGAACTCTAACCGATTGGTCTCTTCTGATCAATAGTAGAATTGAGCTCGGAACACCAGTGCAGTCGGGCTTCCATGAAGGGATGTGCTTAAGAGAAATGTGTTCTGGATATGTGAAAGTATGTTCGATGATTTATAAATATTTTACTTGGATCGTACGAAGAGGGTTAGTTCCTATTACAGAGGAAAGGACTAACTCACCTAAAAGGAAAAGTTGTAGGATTTTGTGGTATTAAAGTATTTATTGTATTGTACGTTATGATAATTACATATAATTGTTATCTATAAAATCACTGTTAGATAAAAAAGGACAATTATTTAAATTAGTAAAAAAATTACATATTGTATGAATACTGCCGTTCAATTTAGCATCTCCTTAGTAGAGCTATGAATATTATAATATATTTACGGAATTAGACTAACATATACTAGTAAATAATAGCATAGCAGTCGTACATTTTTCTGTAAATCTGCTTTAAATTATTTCACTGTTGAGTCGATAGCCATTAATGTAATTATTTAAAGGAAACTAACTATCCCATGTTGAATGCACAATAGGTTTCTCTTTGAAAGGTGACTAAAACCTATTTCTTCTTTCTCCCCCAACCCTCACATCACCACTTCTACTAACCTTCTCTGCAAAATTTAACCATCTATTACGGCTGCTACAAATTTATTTGGGCTTGGTTTTAGGCGATTTCACAATTTTAAAATCTAGTAACCTTTCTAGTATATTTATTAAATTATTCTTTGTACTGAGGGACTACTTACTATGGATAAGCCAGCTTCGATATCTAGTCAGTGTGGTTAGAAATCGCGGCATCGATCTCACATAGTAAGGTTATGCCTTATGAGATATTAATCGAGATGAAGATAGTAATAGTTCTTAGTAACAATTTTACAAATCTATGTACCAATTCTAGTATGAATATTCAATATTAGCATCTCCTCTAGTTTTCAGAATAAGGCTTGTTTGAGACAACCTTACAGGGAAACCAATTTACAAAGTTGAGTTAAGGAATCACCGTCTACTAATATGGCGGTGATATGTGAATGAGATCAATTAATAGTTAAAAAGAAAAAGAGGAAGAGAAGATAAAAAATGGTCAGGGAATTAGACGCCTAAGTAATAGAGATGCTTTACGTTTTATATTGAAGGTATTAGATTTATGGATCAATTATCTACATGAAAAGTTCAGGAAACGGCAATCTAGGAACTTAAATATGGAAGGATTAGTACGAGCACATTTAACCATTAGCTCCTTGAAATCTAACGCAGTATATAAAAGCTTGAATCGAAAATCTGGTGGAAATAGGAATTAAATTCTAAAAAAACTCGCAGATAGACAAAATAAAAAAGAAGAAAGAATAAAGTATATGCGGGTGAGGAATGGCGTATGCGCGCGGCATATCAGGACGAGGGGACGCTTTTTCACATATACTCCTACCCCGTAGGCGAAGAGCCAGAAAGGAGCCACTCTTTGCCTAGAGGCTGGACCCGAGTAGCAGAAGACGCATAGAATCGGATGGAAAAGAAAGATCTTGACAGTAAAGGGTTTTCTAAATAACAGGGAAAAGCGCGGATTATCTCGCACGAGTGGAGACCACTTATTACGCACCTAAGGGATGTGGATAAACAGAGCTAGGTTTTCCGTAAGTCCTGCTCTCGCACGGGGATGGAAGACGTATCAGTACCCCCTCTCTAGCACAAGCCAATACTGGAGTTTTGTAAACGCTATTAGGTTAGTGACGATCGTTTTAACGAATAAACAAAAATCAGAAGATATAGAATATAGAATTTCACACAACTGGGTGTGGACTGTGCGTGGTGCAAAGCAGGGAAAAATAACGTAGAAATATTGTTGTGGTGCAAATTTGCGATTAATCTGTCGTGAAAGTACCACGGACTGTAACAGGTGGTGAGAGCGGAGATCTAGAATTTGTGGATTGTACTGCAATTATAAGCTAGAACAATACATAAATTTAAAAACATAGGAAGAGAAATAATTAAAAAAAAAACTGTCTCAGAGAACTGTACCCATAGACATTCACTCTCAGGTAAGTTAACAAATAGTTAAGGGTCTTATCATCGAGTAGTGGATAAGAAGTAGACTATCTTTAAAAGAAATATACGATGTTATGTCAATATAGCGTGAGTTGATGATAGGACTGTTACGGAGAAGGGAGAATAAAGCATCAGGAATATCGTCAAGAGTGGATATTATTAATTATTGAGCAAAAGTTTGTAGTGAAAATTATTTAGGCTTTAGTAGAAGATAAATAATGGTTGTTCCACGAGAATGGATACTAGAGGAGAGAAAGGAAGGCAAAGTTGGGACTGATATTTTTTCAAAATGTCAGAAAGGACGTAGTATGGGTGGATGAGAGGAACCAGATTACGAAATTACATTTGTATTTTCTACTGAGCAAGGAGTTTTTACGTGTCACTACAGTAGAATAGATTTTTGCTAATGAAGTTTCTAGAAGTTTAGAAAGATTATCGATAATTCCTGAGAAGGCATTAGAGTTTATCCTCATACGTAAATTAAATAATACACTAGACTTAAACCAAAAGTTTGTTTGTTTTTTATTAAGTTTATGAATGATGGAAAGAATTAATATGAATTATAGTTTGCGCTACTCCATATTTTATAGCAGTATGAAGAATCACTCGTTATGTGACGATTCTGCACCTCCGAGGAAACCTAATTACCCTTTATCGCCGAAGCAGTAAGTCCATTATTTTCATGTTTAATAATCAAAGAAGATACGTATACCCATCTCATTGTACGATTGCATTTAAGGTTGTTATAGCATATCCGAATAGTAGCCATATATTTATAATAACGTATCCCTTAGCACTGGTAAGATTTCAGGTTATTTATATTTTTTTATACTTAGGTGGAAGACTATTAAAAAGATCAGAAAGGATACAGAAGATAACCAAAGTGATCGCAAGGAATCCAGTTGGAATTTTAGGTAAATTTAAAGTTTATACAGAAATCTAAGTGAGATAGTATTATGGTAAGTTATAAGATAAAAGGTCCTATAGTTAATGCCAAGCTCAATCTCATAGAATCAGATCAAGGATTCGAAGTATGGGGTGTGCTGCAAGACTCAACTTTGCTCGAGGTTAATTACCGGGAAGAGAAATGGTAGGGCTAGAAGTTCTACAGATAGTGTATCAAATGAGAACTGGAGCGAAAGTACTAATGGGTGGTGGTGAAATTATCATTACTCCACAAAAGAAGGAATTTTTCCGTAAGAATGGAGAAGATTTTAAAAAATGAATGTGTTTCTATTATGGAGTTATTGGGAGTTAAAGTAATATTAAGATAGTTAAATTAAGATATTTAAGTTAATGTAAAATATAGACGCTGATAATTGAAATTTATTAGATTTTTAAGATTAATAACATGAAAAAAAAGCTTTATTATGAATACTTTAAAGTATTTAAAAATTCAAAGACCGTATTCTGAAAATTTTAATAATGAACAAATTTTTATTATCATCACGTTAGGTTCATATGCGCACATTTACCGTTCACTTAGTTTAGGGTGAAAATTGAGATCAGAGACAGTCGTAATAGAAGACAAAGTAGGGCTTTTAGGTTATCGGATGCAGCTTACAATTATCTCAACTCTTAGTAAGTTTACGAGTAAGACAATAGATGAAGGCTAGCATGAGAGATGTTGTAGTTATGATTATACAAAGCTGAAATAAAGTAATTAAAGAACTCGGTGACATATTAATAGTTAGCAATTAAATTAATTGGATTAAACGAAGATTCATAGCAGCACAGAAACATTAGGCCTGCGTTCATTATATGCTGTGACGATTTAGCCTTAACCAAATTACATCCTTGTATCACTAATATAAACTATTCCAATTGCGTTTAAGATAATTGGGGTGGATGAAAGGCTTAATTTCATTTGGAAGCTTGCCCTTTTATACTTTGAGCTTCATTTCCCTTGCAGCTCCCTAATTGCTTCAGTTTATTCCATACTTGGGGGAAGTTCAAATTAGTAGTGATGAGTTATTTACAGATTATCTGGAACTAAGTATCTGAGTTTAAATATTTTTAATAAATTATGTTGTGTGTTTTGTTTGATATTACGGATGATATATTTTGGTAATAATAAGTTATATTATTATTTTATAAATTTATGAAAATAAGCTAAAGGAAAGTGGCTGGCTCAATTAAATCATAGGATAGGTGATAAGAATTGACCATTCATTCATGTGAACCAGGATCTAATGCTTATATAAGTAACTAGGGGATTTTTTATAATAGCTGGAGAGTAGATAAGTAAGTATAACACCGAAATTAAATCATTCAATCTTTACGACAAAGGTAGTTAACTGAATTAATAATAAACTAGATGTTAAATATTCGGAATACCAGGTAAGTATACAAACGTATTGCAACTTATTATTTATGAGTACACCTTGTGTATAGAGCCATTTGACGCACTCCAGGAGATTATTAGGTTCAGCGAGATATATAAAGGTGGTGGATGAAGCGAGAATGGCTGAAATAAAATTAAAATGAGGAATGGACTCGGATATAACGCATTAGTGGCCAAAAAAATGGTGTTGTAGTTGCTCCTGTAGTAGTGATATCGCAGGAACGCGTTAATATCCGAATCTAGTCAAAAAATACGCAGTTAAGAAATACCTTTTAAACGTACGCTACAAAATGGTCAGTATTAATGTAGTATTAGGTCGCAATACAACAGAGTAATTGATAGAAGAAGCAAAATTCTATGAGTTATCGCCGGTCGGTATTGCGCTTAACAGATTATTCCTTCATGTTTAGTCGCTCAAAATTTGGTTACTGTATGCCGATGAACCGATAATTCGAAGCCGGATAGAATGGCAATATTTACACAACTATTAGACCTAGCACACAAAAGAACGCATTAAGATCGGGTGCGTACACTAGAAGAACTCAACTATATCAAAATTCAATCTGCTTATTCCAAAAAGCACAGAATGAGGAGTCATAGTTACATAATCAGTCCCTACAAGAATCAATAGTAAACAAATATTAAAGTGCAGAGGAACACTCTGTTGGAGATTCTCATCGGAGGGCAGAGAGTGGCTAATTGATAGGGAGGTGCTAATATAGGTTAAGTCGAGGCTCGTGGGGTGGTGTGTAGGCAGGTCACTTCGGGGTTAGTGCGGTGCGGGCGAAGGATTTACTTACATAGAGCTTAGGAAAGGCTGAGGACTAGACGTGAGATTGATACACACAGCGATAGTGGAGAGCTTATACAAATTTGATATCTAAAGGGTATAAGTTTAATACTTAATCTCATAACTCACAATCATCTGGAAAAATTACCAGACATATTTTACAAA
This sequence comes from Trachelipus rathkii, assembly GCA_015478945.1. Taxonomy (NCBI): domain Eukaryota; kingdom Metazoa; phylum Arthropoda; class Malacostraca; order Isopoda; family Trachelipodidae; genus Trachelipus; species Trachelipus rathkii. The sequence continues at coordinate 9,264 of JABUQX010087848.1, forward strand.
GCCCTACGAAATTTACAAAACATAACATAGTTATCACATTAATAAGCGATAAGGGAATAAATGTGATATTTAAACCATCAGGATTTATATAACATGCCAAAATATCTTAACAGATGCCAACACCTATACCACTCTTACAAAAAAAAAAAAAAAAATTCTCTAGATAGCTTTAATAGTCAGCTGAAACAATCGAAAACCACTATCCGGAATTCCAAAAACAACAAAGCATATCTCATATATCCAAATCTGAAGACGGTCTCGCCCAAAACTCACCAAGCCAACATCCCCCTCAGACCTATCAATATCAAACACAAATTGCAAATACATACAAATTATCTTTTTGGTTATCAAAAACCCTCACACCGCCTTAACGGTCATATTTACCCCACTCACTGATCAAAATACCACTCATTTATAAACAAAAAACCCAATCACTTAACCCTACAACTATCAATTTATAAGTTTTGACGTCGCATCCTTTTTTTACGTCCTTCCCCCGTCCCCTATACCATTAATTTACTAGAAAATTACTTTACTCACAATATCTCACTAACCCACCCGTTCCCCCCTCATAAACAACTCTACAGCTAATCTCAATCTAATTTCTTACTTTTAATAATAATTTCTATAAACAAACTCAAGGACTATCAATGGATTCCCCCTTTCCCCTACCATAGCCAATATATTTATGGAATTAATCGAACACTATCATATTCTACCTAACCGCCATTTACAAAACACCACTTGGCTACGCTACGTGATGATATTTCAATAGCCATCCCCAACAACAGATTTCAATAAATATATTAAACCTTATAAATAACAATACATCCTTCCATAAAATTCACACATGAAAATCCATAAACATTCTTTACCATCCTAGACACACTTCTAACCTGGAATAGACTCTTATACAAATACTTATGCTGTTTTATAGATAAACTTCCTCCCACCCCTCATAATATTCACTGTATTCTTACCCCATTCCCAAATAAAAAAAGCTACTCTCACATCACTTTACCTTAAAGCTTTGAGAATCTGTTCCCCCGAAAAATTTACACACAGAAAAAAATACCTCCTCTCCACCTTCTCACACAATTAAAATATCCTCCCCATATTATTAATTCACCCTTCCAAAATATCAATTCCACGAAAATTTCTTTCAATTTCTCAACAACAAAAAACACAAAATTCTACTTTCCTTCCCCTTCCTTTCCACTTAGGCCGTAAAATAAAAAAAACAATTTACCATTCATACCATCTCCTAACTCTAAAATCCACACATTTTCTCTGAACAACCCCTCAGACCTCCTGTTTTTCAAAAAATCCCCCAAGATCCTGTGTTATAAAAGTAACTTGCCGTGATTGCCCCCTGATCTTACATAGGGAGACCGATGAAGTATCGCCAGACAGAACGATCAAACTATAAATTTGAAATCTTGAACACTGAGAACAACCAACGTCAGCCCTTACATATCATCGTACTAACCCAAACCATAGCATTAATACCCAATAATATCTCTATATTAAAACATACAAATCAACACAAAAAAGGAAAAAGGAAAATAATAGAATCATCTACATCCAATAATAGCTAATTTAACAAACTGCAGGAAATTTTCAGGCTGACCAAATTCAAACATTCATTAATATTTTCTAAAATACTTTAAACAGTTAAAAAAAAAAATAAGCAAATAACCAACCAATAGCCTTTACATGTTGCATATGGTTGGGAGTCACCAGCAAGGCTCTTCTACTAGTCATAATGGGATAAGACCCTCTCAAGGGAGCTACCAACACCGCCAGTATGGGGTTGCGTCCTCAGAAGATGTAAGTTCCTCCCCCTTCGTATGTTTAAATTAATAATTTATTTGTTTTAATCCTAACATGATGGAATTTTCTTTAGATTATTAAAAATGAAAAAAAAATATTAACTTTTTATCAGTTTAACACCAAATACTAATACTATCAACGTGGCTTTTGTTCTGTGAACTGATAATTGTATGTTGATACTAATACTAATGGGTCATAATTCTTAATGTTTCTTCCCGTTTCTTTTTTTGGGCCTCGATCCTTTGTAAATAATCCTAATAACATCCTATAAATTTTTTTATATATCTTTCTCCCATTTCATTTTTTTATTTTAAAATTTCCTTTTTTACCGTTACCTTCGTTTTTATTGCCCTGGTTTGGTCCTATTTTATACTGCTCACACACACCACCTCCCTTTCCTCTTAACTCGTTTACTTTTTACAATTACCCCCCACCCCCCTCACTCACCCTTTATAGGGCCTTTGCGAACCCATGGTGAATACGCTCAAGTTTTAGTGGGACCCGGGTAAGGTTTTTTATTCTATGTAGGTAAAATTGTTGTGGATTTTATTTTTAATACTACCCATTTCATGTTTGGGCATGGATTCCCCTGAATGAAAACCTTTTCCCTTTTACCCTGGTCATGGAAATTACTCTATTCGTTTTTTTTACCTGTATGTTGCCTTATACCCGGAATTAAATAGTCTCAAATTACGATAATCCTTATACCTTGGGCATGGAAATTTTTATCTCAAAATGACTAGCATCTTGCCATGGATGGGCATGAAGTTTTTTTTTACATAAGGTTTTCAAAGGAATTAATATGAATAACTAGCTTCTATTATTACCCTATGAATAAAGTATTTATTTACGAATTTCATTTGCAATGCTTGATCTTTGTGCATTTTATACCCTGCCCCTGAGGTAAAAGTCTTCAGTGACCCTTTTTCCCCCTTCCCTTTTCCCTTATGATTTTGAATCCCCATTTGAAAACGAGGATATTGCATTTTATTATTATTATTATTATTATTATTATTATTATTATTATTATTATTATTATTATTATTATTAGAGCAATATCTATAACTTTATATAGATTTTAAATATTTATTTTTCATTGTTGACATTATTATGAGAGGATGTAAATTATTATTAATTTTTTTTTTTTTTTTTTAACAAATAAAAATTAAAGTTCCTTAACGTATATTTGGCATCGTATGTTGATTTAATTAATTTTTCTGCCTTGTGTTCATCTCCCTTTATTATTATTATTATGAACATGTTCAACATAACACACTTAAAAACTTATATCATGCATACTATCACATTCACACATTATCCAAAACAACAACAAAAAAAACAATATAACCTAACCTAATCTCATCTAATCTGACCTAATCATAAATCACACATGACATATATATTATTATTATTAAAACTACAAGTACAAACATTATAATAGTAATAACTTTATAACAACAATAATAAAGAAAAAATTCACTGAACGTCAAAAACACAGCGGATGAGATAAATCCATTCATGCGAAACAACAAAACATACACTCAATAACTTCACATTAAAACTTTTATTTTACATTATAACTCATATATATACTTCTAGTAAATAAAATACTACATAATATAATAACATATGACATAATATTAACCTATAATAAACTGGAGTTTTATATAATTAATAATATTCTACAAGATAATATCAACTTTTCCCTAAACATAATCAATACTCACTATATATACTATAATACCTATAATTATTATATATATATTATATATATTACTAAATATATATATAATACTATAATACTATATATAATATTATATATTAATAATATATATATAACTAAATATATATATATATAATATAATATTAATTAATATATAATATAATATATATAATAATATATATATCTAAAATATATATATTATTAAATATGAATGTTTGTCATATATATATATGAGCTATAGTATAAAGAGGTGAATAAGAATAATTTTCTTTTTTATATAATAATAACTTTATGTCAATAGTTACTTAGGAGAGATAAAACGATTTAGTTTTAAACAAGCCAACTTCAGCCAAAGAATCACCCATGGCAGCAATAAAGTGATTGTCTACGGGAAATGGATCATCCGAACCTGCAAGCGACGGCGTATATCTCACCTCGTCCCGACCCGTGAGTGCTGCCTTGAGAAGAAAATAAAATATTTATTCAAAATCATAAAAATCAAGTAAAAAAATAACATCAGGCTAATAAGTAAATATACCGACACATTTTAGAAATCCTTCCTAACTCTTTACATTCAGTTTCATATTTTGCGAATTTTTTTATTTTTTGTTAACGTTTTTTTTACATTCTTTTACCGGTTTTTTTAAAACTTTTCCTATAATTTCACATGAAAATCGGTTACTCAATCCCTACGAATTGACAATTTTATATACTCTATCAATAAGGCCTTAAAACGTTATATTAATAAATATGAGGTTAATGATTTGCTTCTATTATTTCATTATATTAGATTTTAAGTTTTAATTTAGAACTGAAAATTACATATAATATGTTATATTCAAATGATCTAGTAATAAAAAATAAAAATGATCCATTCCTTTAACAGGGCATATAGTGTGTGTGGTATGTGTATACTGTATTATATATATATATATATTAAAATTTATTAATATAATAATATATTTAATATATATATATATATATATAATTATATATATAGATATCATAATAGCATAAATATAAAAGTAGGTTATATATAACTATATGGTAATATATATATATTATATACATTTTAATTATATATGAAACCGAAGTGGTTTTAATAATAATGTTTTATGATGGTTAATTAACTGATCTTGTACATGCAACTAAATTCAGCAATTAAAATCAATATTTTGTACTTTAGAAAATATGTAAATAGATAATTAAATAAATCCAAATTTAATTTATAATAATACTATATAAATAATAAACCTATATATAATATATAATAAAGTTAATTGAATTTTATCAGGCTAAGAAACACTTCAAATTTACCAAATGGAACGTCCCATATACAAATAATATATCAAACATAAAAATCTATACAGTGCATCTAAAACTCGAACCTATAAATAACAGAGTTTAAGAAAAAAATCAAATAATATATATAATAATATTAATAATAAAATAAATGATATAATTACATAATAATAATAATTCAATAATAATTTAATTTAATTTAAAATAAAAATATATAGTTTAAAAAATAATTAAGAAATTAAAGGTTAAGTATTTTTGTAATGTAGGAAAAAATTGAAAGGAACATATATGATTCAGGAAGTTGCATAATAAAATATTGCATTTAAGGGGGGCCTTACAAGGCACTAATAGCTATATATGTTAGAATTATACTAATATTGTTACTTCGACTATATCTTCAACCACTCAAATAGTATACATCCATATACATAATATAGATATTATATATCTCTTATCGGAAATGACTTATACAAAACCTTATAGTTGGTATATACCTAATATATCATATATACCTACGTTCATCTATATATTATAATACTTACATAATAATATATATCTATAAATTATTGCCCCATTTAAGAGTAGAGGTTTACAAGATGAATTATATATTATATTAAATATATATAATATATATATCATATATATTAATTATATATATATATAATACTATAATTAATATATACTATAAATATATATTATAATTAATAAATATATATGCATATATAATATATAAGTATATAGTTAATATATTAGCCTACTACCGTGTAGGAGATAGGTACATTTTAGTTCTTTAATATTTATACTGATTATATATATATATAGTTATATAATATAAATATATATATATATATACTTAATAAATATTATATGATACTATTTATATATTAATACATATATATATATAATATATAATATATTCTATTATATATATATTATATAATAAATATATAATATATATATTGATTATACTCTCAAATTAAATACATGTATGTTAAAGTTCTAAATATGAAAAATATTATCAAATTATGTTATACATAAAATATATAAAAAAAACGAGTTATAATATTCAGACCCTCAAATACGATTATATAATAACTACTGTTGATCGAATTCTCTATAATAAACTTAAACAATCACAACACAACTTACTCATCCACCACTAAAAACTTGCAAAACAAAAAATATCCGCACTACTTACAGTCCTACGAGTCTGAGCAAAATATGCTGAAATGCAACTGGATATTATATTAAATAATAACGTCCTGCACTTAACGAACTTTTAAAAATTACTTCTTACTTTATTACTTTCTTTATTAGAAAAACGTTAAGATACATAAAACGAATTCACATAAGTGCTCCATAAATAAAAATATTAAGCCTTAAAGCGAAACGTCGCCAATTAACAACCTTACTTATCTTTCTTCGCTCTCAAATTCCTTAAATAACAAAACTTACAAAACATCACTTACGTTGTATACATTTATTTAATATTTATTATTTTTTTTCTTCAAAAAGAATTAAAACGACCAAACGACTAAGTTTGACATAGACACTTATCGGGCAACCCTTGCTTCGTAGGCCGAACGTGCACAGATTTAAAATAAAAGCAAAAGACAATAGCTTCTTTTTTTTTTGTTTTTTAAATTTCTAATTTGCCTTCATAGAAAATCAAATTAGACATGAACCAACACGTTATGCTGAACTTATTTTTTGCCATTGTCTCTAACGCACAGGACAATTATTTCAATCGCCAACGCTGATGAAACAACACTATATTGGTCTGCCAAATAAAAGGTGTTTATATAATAACTCATAATCAATATATAATTAAAATATATTATTATAGTACTATATACATACTATATACCTAAAGACATTTTCCTTATAATCATCTGACATATATATATATATGAAATCACTAGACTAATTTAATATTATCTTTAATACTATCTTTAATATAATATAGACTATTATTTATTCATTATGTATAAGGTATTATCTAGAAAAAATAATATATCATAATAATATATATACTTAAGCTATCACTATTTTTGGGCTGCGGAACTGATTAAAAATTTTGGATGGCTTCAACTATAACAAGTTAGGCTAGGTTAGGTAACAACAATTTTATATATTTTTTATACTTCAAACCTTCTCTAAAAAAAACAACACTATTATGATTACAACATTTATGTTTTTTGGCCCCGTTCATCCACTCTAAAAAAAAAAAAAAAAACTATATATATAAAAGCATTTTTTTTTAAATTAAAATAAACAGAATTATAGCTAAAATACCATCAAATTATTCGATACAATACACTATAATAATACAATTTAAGACTAAAGAACATTTTATTCAAACGATTAAAAATCATCATTAAACTTAAATTTGAAATCTAGCGGCAAACAACAATTTATTTTTAAAGAGACTTAATTTAATAAAATATTCTTAAATTTTCGTCATTCATAACTCGCTTGTATTATTAGGTAATTTTGCCTTAGCCCTTTAGGTAGCTGACCCAGTTTGCCTACCTTCTAAAATTTGAATACCCACATCCATATCACATATTACATATAGCAGGGCCACTCAGCTAACTTTTTAACTACTAGAGGGCCCCCTCTCCCCCATCTCTTCTCACTCTCTCTCTCTCTCTCTCCTATATATATATCTATTAAATCAACCCTATATCTATATATACTAATATTAAATATAACTACAATATATCAATATACTCACAATATAACTACTATATATATCAACATACTACTATATTATTAAATAACTACATAATAACTACATAACTAAACATTAAGATAATATAATATAACATTAATATATATATAAATATATATATAACTTAATATACTATATAATCATATATATATATAATATATATAGTATATTATATACTAATGATAATATAAATATAGTCAACCATATGATAATATCAATAATAAGCCAAATATATATATCATATATTAATACTAACTTAATCAATACCATATATACTATAAC